>JANJYP010075879.1:0-24111 GCA_024605115.1 Rastrelliger brachysoma
ACACACACACACACACACTTAAGAGTGTTTTAATCTGCCTCTAATCAAAATCTGAGGCCACTGAGGTTTACTATTACTGGAAGAGAAGAGGGAGGGGGGAGAGGAGGATGGACAAAGAAAAAAAAAGAAAATGGAAGTCAAGCAAAGTTTAAAAAGGGCATATAAAGTGTAAAAAAGGTGAAATTGGAGGTAGGAGGAGATGGAAAGGTGAAAAAATCCTGCAATCTTAAAAAAGAGGAACATTAATCAGCACGCACACACACACACACACACACACACACACACACACACACACACACACACACACACACACACACACACACACACACACACACGCGAGCCAAGCCCCCCCATATGACTGTTCAACTTGTGGTCACTTCACACCCTTGCAGAAAATTAGGGGATGCTCTCCAACCACAGGAAGTTTTTTAAAACCCACAACATTCACTGCATAGTTCTCTCACCTCTCCTCACTCATTTTTAAAAAAATATCGACCCTTTCTCCCCTCCACTTCCACCACTTGTTGTCTCCTCTCCTCTCCTCCATCTCCTTTCCCTGTCAATTATTCTCCCCAGTTACAGTGACAGCAGGAAATATTCAGGGTAGGACAGAGTAAACTTTTTCCCATAACCCTCCACCCAACTCTTTCTGCTTCCTCCCTCCTCTTCCCTGCTTCATACCTTTATCTGCTGGGAGCTTTCATTCAGGTTGTCTTCCCTCTTCTTGGCCTCCTCCATCATTTGGGCATTCTTGTTCTTCTCCAGTTGCTCCTTGTGTTTCAGGTTGGCCACCTTCTTCGACTGATCCTTCATCTGCCTGCGCACACACACACACACAAACAAAACGAGTCAAAGTCAATGCATTGCATTGTTTACATTTGATATCACAATCTCTAGAGGCATGAGTGGTGTTAGGTAGCGAAAATATATCTTGCAGCGTATCCCTGAATAAAACTGAGGTATGTAACCTCNTATTTGATATCACAATCTCTAGAGGCATGAGTGGTGTCAGGTAGCGAAAATATATCTTGCAGCGTATCCCTGAATAAAACTGAGGTATGTAACCTCAAATTGGGAAAGCTGCATAGTGAATATCTTTAGTTTTCCCAGACTTGACATTAGAATTGCTTGTCCGATTGGTGCTATTTCCTCCAAAAAGTTCATGTTTCATGTTTGAACAGCACATAAATAATGCTCCAGAACAGTTCTGGTTTTCCATTTTAGCTCCTGAAGTCACCTTTAACCTCGCAAGTTGAATGAAAGAATGCATGTGCACACACACAGAGAGCACTGACAATCAAACTGAAAATTGAAAGTGACAGCAAGTCATATAAATGGACCTGACTTATTCTTTTGTAATCCAAAGATTTATAAATCTCCACCACTAAACATACTAAATACTCAATACCTGTAAGTGCCATTAGGATGATGTTGCAAGAAACTATTCTGGGCAATACAATCCAGAAATAAAAACCCTTAGGGTCAACACACCGACAATGCAAAGATCAGTAAATTAATTCAATAAAAAGCTATGAATCAATGAGTAGATAGTATCCAAGATTTCTACTCAGTGGGAAGTATGATGGGTCTTTTCATAGAGGGATTATTGGGTATCGGGAAGTAGAGCCTAAATCATCATTTGGGGAATGAAGGAGTGAGAGAGAAACAGTAAAAGAAAGAAAGAGAAAAAGAGAGAGAGATTCCTCATGAGAGCAGCAGGGTTGAGAGATGGAGAAAGGGTTTACTGTAATCCCCGTTTAAGCTGTCTGGAAGCCATTGTGCCTCTGTCACAGACCTATCAGCTATCGTACCAGCTTGACTTGATCAGGACCTTTCATACCTTTCAGTCATAGACACACAGATGGACTCAACAGCACTAATGCCAGGAACGTTAAAAACCTTCAGCTGAATCATGACCCAGAAGAAAATTGAGAACCACAAAGGACAACAGGGTAAGCATGCTGCTGACTAATGCCTCAAACTCAATAAATGTCATTCTTTTATCTCCACATACATCTGTTAGTGTTTGCATTTTTTAAACGTGTGTATTGTTTGTCTGCAAATGTTTATGCATCTTTGTGTGTGTTCTTGTTATCATAACGTTTTACAGGCTTGTAGATAAGTCAATTTTCTTAATTTTCATTGCTGCAGCTGCCAATAAACAAGCTGACCCCTAGTGATGGGAATCCACCGCATCCTCTCTCTCACAGCAGCAACAAAGCTTTGCACTGGGAAATCATTTTAATGAGTTTTATACAGGCTATTTTGTTTCCTAAGGTGTAAAATGGTTACAATCATCCCATGACCTTTGACCTTTGTGTTTCACTGCTTTATTCTTTTGAGTGCAATCTAGTGCCTGAACTAATAAGATTGTAAAGTGTATTTGTTTACATATACAATGATATACATGTTCTTGAGTCTGAATATTTAATGGAATCTCTTCTCTTTCATCTTTCCTGTTTCTCTAAGCTATAAAACTACCTGCTAAACTAACTTAAAATAATGGGAGTAATCCATCAAATGGCTTTTACTTCAGTATCTCTGCCAGAAAAGTTGAGAAATGTCATTGGCAGAGGATGGTAACATAAAATCCTCTATGTGTTCTCTAAAAGGTCCTGGGGGCCCATTTGCAAACCTTCCAGAGAAATTTGGGAAGTTGGAAGAAAAATTGAAATGTGACAACGAGCCAATACTGCTCTGCAGCATCAGGCCATTCACCACTCACAGAAAAATAATCAGTGTGTCAAATTGTGCCTGTGCCTGTGTGTGTGTGTGTGTTTGGCTTTCACTTGTCTTGTTTTGGTTTGTGCATTTAAACGGTCTACATGTGTACTACATTGCATCACTATTACATCCAAATTAGGTTCAAATGTTAAACAGGGAAGTAGATGAAGTAAGCCTGCCTGGAGTCAGATGCCTTTTAGTTTATTTTGTCTCCTTTGTTCGCCCCTGATTTGAGTTTGTACCCTTAGTGTGGGATAAAGTTATTTGAATATTTGGGATCAATTCTGCACCATACATTGTGTGTGTGTGCGTGTAACAGGTCATAAACAGGCAGGAATGTTCGTATTGGAGGATTTCCAGGAAGCTCCAACCATCTGGTTAGCTCTCTGAGGTTTCCCCCCTTCATGCTACATTTACTGTATGCATGTATGTATGTGTGTGTGTGAATGTGGAATAGACCTTTAGTTTGTAATGTTTCCTATTGACTCAACACTCAGGTCCCACTTACATTCCCCGTCTTTCTTCTCTCTCTAAAGCTAAACACTTGGTTGGCTAAAACCTCACTTGTTTGCCTGTATCACTTTTCAGCACGCAGATTATTTGCATGGGTAACTATCACGCATCAGACCACAGCGACTACCTCCTCCTCCACTCTCATCTCATTGGAATGCCCTCCCAATCCAACACTCATTTTTTTGCATGTTGCACTATTATCATTTGCATGAAAAGCAATAATTTATTTGCATCCAGCCAATGTACGAGGACGAATGGATTTCTCCTCACCGCTCCCCTTTCCCTTCGTTCTCCTCCAAACCTGCACCCTCTCCAAATGCAACACTGCTCTTTCCTTTGGATAAAATATTTTCACTAGACCATAGACCATTTCTTCTCTCCTTTTCCTCTCGCTAATTCCCTCCTCTTGCTCTCTTGTCACTTCCATCTCCTGTGTTTTCCTCTCCTCCACTGCTGTACTCCTCTACAATCCTTAAACCTTGGATCATAGACTACTGCAATAACAATCACAGCCAGATTGCTGTTTAAGAGAAAACTGTCAATTTGCACATTATATCATATGAATAATATTTCAAGGTAAGGAGTTTTAGAGTTAATTTAAAACATTTTTATTGTACATGTTTTATTATGACTGGTCAATTGTAGGGCTGCAATAAACAATTATTTTTATGAATCTGCTGATTGTTTTCTTGATGAATAGTTTTATCCTTAAAAAGTTGTGAAGCACAAAAATGCATGTTATAATTTCTTATAGTAAAAGATACATCTGCTTTTTTTTTTATTAGTTTCAAAATCCAAAAACATTCTTTTTACTATCACATATAATACAGAGAGGCTTCAGATTCTCACATTTGAGAAGCCAAATAACTGAATATTTGGCATATTTACTTAGACAATGACTAAAATAATTATTCAAATCTTATAGGATGACCTTTACGACAGTTCTCGCATGTCAAATTATCAAATTAGGCAAGCATATCACCTTCTGAAACCATTTGGAGCTATTTTATTGTATTTTTACATGTTACTTTTTAAGATTCTAAACCCCCTCAGGAGTGCTGTTCTCCGTCTGATCCTGATGCCTGACCTCGCTGTGGAAAAGCAGTAGAAAGGAGAATTCCCCTTCAGGGTGTGATAAATTACCAGCGTAATATAATTTCTATATAGCTATATAACTATGATATTGTGACATTGTTGCAGCCCAGACCTCTCTTTCCATTTCACACTTCCTCTCTCTTTCCTGACAAAGTTAGCAGATGTGACATGAATACTCTTTAAAAAGTTGCAGTTGCGATTTTACAAATGTTTAATTGAAGCAATGCGTGTAATGAAAATGTTTTAGTATTTTAAAACATTTTCATTACACGCATTGCTTTAATCGGCAAATGTTGCCTGGTGAACTCAGTGGCTCTGCTCAGCAAAGGCTTGGTGCCATTTGAAGCTGTTTTAATATGTAAAATAATTCCTTCACTCTCCCTCTGCAATCACTTTCAACAACTGCTGCAAACCGCTGGAGGAGGCGGAATCACAGGAGAGTTCCCTTTACCCACAACGCTGTAAACACGGCATACAAATGTGTGGTGAAACCACATCTGCACACACATACACACTTACAAATATACAGTCATTGACACAGAGTACATGAATGCACAAATTTACCAAAACTGTGTGATAGTAGGAGAAACACACACACACACACACACACACACACACACACACACACACACACACACACACACACACACACACACACACTTGTTGTGTGTGTACAGGACCAAACACAACCTGCTTTATATTATATCAAGTCTTGGATCGGACCACACACAAATATTTAAAGTACACACACAGTTATGAGTGTAACTTAACACATAACAACATGCGTCCATTTCCCAACATCCACACCAAAATACACACCTACAAACACACTGGCACATAATGTAAACATATATTATGTGCTAATGTAAACATCAACTAACTTGCTGACACTACTTTGAACTTCATAAATTTTGCCTAAAATATCGTTACACACACACACACACACACACACACACACACACACACACACACACACACACACACACACACACACACTTAAATATTCTATATTTACAAATGCACAAATAAAAGCCTCCTTTAAAATGTTCATTTGTAAAAAATAAAAAAGAGGCAATACTTCTGGCAACTACCAGTAAAATGAAAACACACATGCACACAGACACAGAAACAGAAACACACACTCATAAACTTTAGTAAACCCTAAACTCTACAAAATAAAAACTTTTAAAGCCCCCTCATTAGCATGTGGCAGCTATTCAGGGACCCACATTAAGGTAATATTAATTTTACATTTGGAGTCCTGTATAAATATTTGATCAGAAATGCTCGGGGGCCTCATGTATGTTTACTGCACATAGTTCACCCAACATTAACATCAAGGATTTCCTTTTAACCGTTGGAATTCAGTATTTCCTTTGAAAATACAGGAAATATTGGTTTGGTTTATTAAGCTCATTAAAAAAAAAACTATAAAACATGAAAAGGAAGGAATGATCAAAAACATAATAGTTTAGCCTTGATTGCTGTTGGTGCAGAAGAAGAACTTAAAGGAGAAAGGAGGGCATGTTTGAGGAGTTAAGAAATAAATACTTATTTCGTGGTCTGTTGGATGACTGCAGAAAAACCCCTCAGGTAGAAAAGGAAATAATAATAAAGTAAATAAGGAGGTAAGGCAACTAAAACTGCAGATGTGCTAACTGCCACACAGTGTGTTACTGGAAACAAGCTGTAAAAAATACTGAGAAATTACAGCAGCAAGTAAAATGCCTTTTTAAAATTACATCCATCCTTATGAAAATAAATCCTATTTACAGGATATATCCACACCTCAGAACTAGCCACACAACTAATTGGAAAGTGTTTAGATAATAGTAACAGTGTAAGCATGTGACAGAGAGTTGGAGTTGATGTTGGCAGTGACTTTGTTTAATATGGAGAACAGTGAAGAAACTAAATGAGATGCTGACACGTTCCTCAGCCTCATATCCGTCTGTTGATCTGACCTCTGGGTTATGTTGTAGATGAGTCAACAGTACAAGTTAGCTTAGAGTCTCAATACTTATTTTAACTGTATGCATGAAATGCATTCATGCAGTGAATTACAGTAGCATTCCTTACATGTATCGCTACAACAAATCAGAATATAATAACATAAAATAAAACAGAATAATTTATAGTGTGAGCACTACACTGAAGATGTGTACATTTTCTGAAAAAAGGATTTCCACTTTCCCTCAGTCTTTTAAATCCTGTGTGCATGCTATGCAGGTATTTTAATTAGATGTCTCTCGGCAGTCATTCCCACTAGTGTTGTCACCTATTAGCTGGCAAATTCCTTTTTGCGTGTGTTTTTCTTTGTGGAAGACACACACATACACAAAATATGCATGGGTATGTGATAGTGTGTGTCTGTGTGTGTTGTTGTTACCCATTAGCTGACAAATCCCTGCACCACCTTGATGCTCAGAGTCATACAGGACCTCAAAGTAATCGCTCTCTGTCTCTTTCTCACACACACACACACACACACACACACACACACNTCCTTTTTGAGCTACAAAAGCATGGATGACACTTTTGGCAGTGGATGTAGAGTTCCTCAGCTCAAGATCAAAACAACCATAAAATAGACAAGACGACAACATAAAAATAAATAAATAAATAAAAAAACACAAAAAAAGGACAAAAGAAAAAAAAAAGTCTTCTGTCGCCTACCGGACAGAAAAGCCATGCTAACTTTTTCTTTTGTTTTGTTTTGTTTTTTTTTTTTACTCTCAAGAGCTGAATTGCAAAACAACAGTGATGAAAAAGCTGACAAGACGGCAGGGAGAACAGTGGCGATACAAGTTGAAAAAGAAAGAACGAGCTGGCAGCGGGGGAGACCTTTACAGCAGAGCAAAACACTCAGACCACCAGATTTATGCAGGAAACAGAAGGAAGAAGTGGTTATTATGTGGTCGATCACAATGCAGAGGTCAGAGAAATTTCAATATGACTGTGATATGTCTGTTAGAAATGACCAAATTTAGACTTTTGGTTTTGCATGCTGAAATCTCATTACTGCCTCACCTCCAGAGTACAAATAGGAATATTTCAAAGTGAAAAACCAAAGGAAAACAAGAGCTTTACTTTGTCAACCTCAGGATATAGACAGTGCTATATGATAGCAAACTTAAAGGAACAGCTGGACATTTTATGGAAATATGCTCATTGCTTTCTTGCCAAGAGTTTAATGGTAAGATAGATACAACTCCCATTTCTGTCCACCTGTCCATTAAAGCTGAAGCCAGTTAACTTAACTTAGCATAAAGTCTGGGAACCGCTAACTTTTCTGTATCCAAAGCTAACAAAATCCACCTAACAGCAGCTCTAAAGCTTAGTAATTAACATGCTATATCTCATTTATTTAAACCAAACCAAGACCCAAGTGTAAAAACACAATATTGCAGTTTTACAAGCAATTATGTGGCTTCTCGATCTCAACCTCACAATGACGACAACAGGATATAATGTGAGTTTTAGAGGTGCTTTCCCATGTTTCCAGTCTTTATTCTAAGCTAAGTTAATCATCCCCTGGCTCCAGCTTCACGTTGAAAGAGGCAGACACGAGTGTGGTATCAATCTTTTCATCTAATGCTTGGCAATAAAGCAAATCATGTTGAACTATTACTTTAAACTAATCCATAAAAGTTTAAAAATATTGTAAAAGATTGAAAAATATGAGTTAAACAGCAGGAAGTTCCGGGAACAGTGTACAAAAAGGTCACTACAATTTGAGCTGGATCCCAGGCCATTTCAACTTCTTAACAAAAGTATTGACAGGAACAAAATATGGCGTGATTTCACTGAAAGAGCCACAAAAACCAGGAGAAGTAAAACGACCTCTGAGCAGAAGTTCACAGCTGTCCAAGTTAATAATGGCAATATATTGCTTGAACATTTTTCTTTTATTTGCTGTGGGTAGCCTCAAATTTGACACAATTAAACTTCATGCTACTACGAAAGTTCAAATGCGGGTATCATGAAGAGACTAGCAGGATGTTATAATAGATGGTGAAAGAAAGAAACAATAATGTTTCCTCTTCAAAGAGGCAGCGATGTGACAGAGAAAGAGAGCATAGTGAAAGTCAAAGTGTCTCCTTCAAAGACAAGAGAGACATGATGAGAATGATTAAAAACAGAGTTTATGACAGAGTGAAGGAGATGAGAGTGTCTCTGTGCAAGGACAAGAAGGTATGACGATGAAGGAGAGCGCGATGAGAACGAGAGAGACAGTGACAGAAGAGGAAAAAGAGGCATACAGTACTAACCTTGAGGCAAGACTGGGTAGAGCAGGAGGCAGTGTTGCATTGTAAAGATGAAAGAAAGGGAAAGAAAGACAGAGAAGGAGAGGGAAAGGTGAGAGGGGAGACAAGAGTTGAGTGCTAGGTTAGCCAGCTTGATCAGTCTTCAAAGAACAAGAAGAAGATGAGAGACAAAGGAACTGACAGTGAGACAGACGGAGAAACATAATTAACTATAGAGACTCTGCAGGCAGACACAAACAGGGAGACAGGCATGACCAAGCAAACAATAGGCAGGCAGACAGTCACATAGAAAGACAGGTTGAATGCAAGCATTGCCACCTTTCAGTACAGTAATTAAGGTTACCTCACATGAACCCTACAGATATTTAAGGACAGACACACACAAACCAAAACGAAAGCGAGCAATCCACCAATCAAAAGCACGAGTTGAGAGCATGCTCACTATGCCTTTTTTTTTCCTTCAGCATATTTCACTTCCCGCTGGGGACACTTGAAAAGTTTGTGGATTTGTGGAGAAGTGTAAACCAAATGGCATATGTAATTGTTAAGATATGAAATCTGAAAAAAATGACTTCCTGAATAGGTTGACCCCAAATAGTATTCCTCCCAATCCATCCTCATATGTTTGGTTTAACTGGCGAAGCCCAAACTCAAGGGTGAGTTTATGCCTGGGAACGCACGCTAACGACAACGTGCCAGAGACAAATTGTCCATTACAGAACAATATAACACGCAATAAACTTCTCTAATTTCCCATTACTCAGGTTTATACTCTACATCCCTCCAAACCTCCTTCCTTTTTCTCTCTTCTTTCTTCCCTTTCCAGTCCTTTCTATCAGTTGTGTTTTCTACATTCCTCTCCCCACCATGTTGTCTGTACTTTTCTGTCTTTCTTTCTGTCTGTTTCCATCCCTTATTTCTTTTCTTTCTCACTGTTTTTCTCCCTCCACCACCTCCTTCCTTTCCCTTTTCCTCTTTCTTTCCCTCACTCTGTTTTCCACTCTTCCATCCAAATCCTTTATTTTGGCCATCAGGGCAGATTTTCAGCTCCATTTCCCCTCAGTGTGAAGTCACACAGTCTGCTCCAATTACCATCTTAGTTACTGAAATAAATAACTCTGTACCATACAGCTGGATTTACACTAGAGGAGAAAGAAGAGGGGTTGATTTTTTACCCTTGTTTAACCCACATCTGATCTTTTCATTAGTAATCTTCCCCCTGCTCACTCATATAGCCCAGGGTTAGCCTTGGCGCCAAGCTTAGAGTTGGCCACAGGCAAATGTATCATCCTCTTGACACTGTACCTGTTTGCTTGGGGCTCTTAAAATTCACAGCATGGTTTAGTAGCCCTGGGATATACTCAGTATTAGTACACTTTGTGTTATAGGGTCAGCGCTCGCGGCTTCAGAAACACACAATTTACTGAGTATTACAATCTTAAAGAGGGAATGTTTCATCCTTCGTTAAAATCCAGGNTGCTCGCGGCTTCAGAAACACACAATTTACTGAGTATTATAATCTTAAAGAGGGAATGTTTCATCCTTCGTTAAAATCCAGGGAAGGTTTTCTCATTACCCTGCTTAACATTTATACACTTACAAATACTGACATCCATGAACAATCAGTGGTTGGGTTGTAATGATTTATGATACCATGACGGAAGTTTTTGAAACAGGAGTAAGAAGAGGAAAATAAAAATCATACCAATTGACTGTCCGATAAAACAAATACCAAGAGTTTAAAGTTTAGACTGTGGCGTTTCTATGTTTTGGTATTGTGGATTTTTTTTTTTTGCTTTACCAAAATCAAAACACAAGGACAAAACAGCATGATTACCTTCTCTCAGTAGTAAGTCATTGTTACTTCCAAAATTCCATCTCATTCATCAAGTAAAACAGTTTCATATACTGACGCTACATTTCATATATAGACACTATGATTAAAAAAGGTCCTATTCACAACTCGCCCATCCACTGTTTAGTGTTTAACCACTGTGTGAAAGCAGGTCTAAAGTACTAGTAGATGTTTTTTGACTTCGCTTTACTGAACTAGAGGAAGTTTAAACTCTAGCATTAGCAGAGAGTTTAACATTTACTAATCATACTGGTTAGTCATCATCCTAAAATCCTTATTTTATAATGTTTATAGTGAAAACATTATGTGTTGATAAAATGTGGACAAGAATGTGGTCTGCAGCCAAACAGAGTTATGTTCAAATGAAATAATGCTGATCTAACTCCCCACCCCCTTACTTTAAAAAGGCTCTTAAGATTAAAAAGTCAGCAAGAGAACACAGACTTATGAAGCTAATGTTAGCTTATTTAGTTAGGAAGCTACACCTGGCAAATTTTTCTAGTGGCCAGGCTATGATCTACTTCTGTGTGATGTCAAAGATCCATTATTACAAAACCACATTATCATTTTACTGGTAAGAAAGCTTAATGGACACTGTCAATTAATGGGCAGCTGTCAATTCTGTCCGTTTCATGACTGTATTTTATTATACTAATGTTCCACTATAGTCAGTTGAAAACACTGAGTGTGTGTTTGCAGTATCACATATCAGTTCCCTACAGTATAATGTCTACATACATAATTCAATGTCATGTGTGTGGCAGCGTACAAAAGGAAAGTGACATTTCCTCATAAAAATCTACTTAATCTTAACAATTATAGGATACTGTTCTCAAAAACACTGCGTCAACTTTAACTCTGATACCTTTCTAGTTTTCAAGCAGCCTGTTCCGTTTATATATTAAATATCAGCAACAGAGAAGCATTTATTTTATTGTAATCCGTTGGGAGAATTAAAATTCTTTGAAATACATATGATGTAAGAATTTAAATCCTATGTGTAAACCCATCTGCAGGTTTAAATGGCTATAAAGTTACATTTCAATGTTAGCTACTGGCAGACCAAACAAAAAATACAAATACACAGAGTTTAAACTGACCAGTTTGAAGTCAGCAGGTGCTGAATTATTAATGGTCTAGTATTTCTATTGGCTAGACAGACAGCATGAGGAAATCTGAATCTCCTTAAAATCATTAACAACCATTAATCTTACAGTCAAAGTGCTAAACTCACTAGCAGACAGTCCATGAAAGAAACGGTAGAGAAAGCGCAGACAGACAACATATGATAGATCAGAAATCAAAGCTGTTAAGAAACACACAAAGAGAGACAGAGTAGTTTTCATAACCACAGACAGCTCTGACTCCTCTGACCCTTGCAGACTACTGTTCATTCTCCATTATAAAGGCAGGCCAACCAACTAAAAACACAAGTTCTTTAAACATTTCAAATTGTTTTTAATGTCATTTGACTGTGGGCCATCAGATAAAGACCCCTGATCTTGTTTCAACAAGAAATACTTCATCTCCTGAGGCTTACATTTTCTGTTGCCCTCTTCATACAGAAACACTCATGAACAGACAAATAACAGACAGACAGAATGAAACAGATATTCAGGGAAACAGGCATACATGCAGAGAGACAGGCAGACACAGGCTGCAGGCATACAGGTAGTCAGATACAGACACAGAAAGGGCAGATAGTACGATTAAGACTGGATAATGAGATAGATATACAGAACAAAGACAGACAGCATAAAGAGACAGACAGGTTAATCCAACATTACACAGACAGGGAGAAAAGTAGTTAGAAATAGACAAATCATTCCTGTTATCAAAAAAAGATTTTTTTTTTTTTTTTATAAATGGAGTGAACTGCAGACTCCTAATAAAAGAAAAAGAGTGAGTTAAACTCTGCAAGTCAAGCATCCTCGACTGAAAGTAAAAGAAAAGTGAAGCTTGAAAACAGAGCCACTAAATGAAAGAGTTGCATCATTGACAGGAACAGAGGCTCAAAGGGGTTTCAGGCTGTGCAGTGGAGACTCTGGTGCCAAACTGTGCCCTCATTTTACAAACTTTTGGGAGCAGTTTCGCCTGTCACGCTGCAGTATAACAGATGACATATAACTTCTGCTGATGCCACAGATGTGTACCAGTAAGACTCATTCCAATAACTTTTTTTTTCTCTCAATCCGAGAACAAGCCCAGATATGCCATATTATAACACCATTAATCAATGCTGCAACTCTTTAACAGTGATTATTAGTGAACATACTCAACTTTGTCCCATGTGGAAAAGGTTTGCAATCATGTGAAACATCTGGACAAGTAACATTTATATGGCTTGTTAGTTTATTTTAATGTGATACGCTGATGATAATTTTCATTAATACCCAACTAATTTGACAATTAGAAATTAATCACTGAATTGTTCTGTCAATAAAATATCATAAAATAGTGAAACATCTCCATTAGAGATTAGAGCGCAAAGTGAAATATAAAAACTACTTGTTTTATCTGACCATCAGCCCAAAATTCAAAAGATTTCAGTTTTGAAAAATTCAGTTTTGCAATTTATATGATGAAGAAAAGCATAACATTTTGACATTTACAAGGCTGAGGCAGAAATCATTCATTATTTTTGTTAGAAAAAGTAATCTTTTTTTTATCTATTGACTACCCAACAACTCAAATATGTTTTGAAATATCCCTTTAGAGCATACTTGGGAGAACATAATGCTCACAGAATATTATAATACTGCATGAATGAATGAATGTTAGGCAGCTTTTAATCTCAATAGAGGAACCTCTGATCACATGTTCTGTGGTGATTAAAGGTTCAGTTTCCCACTGAAGCAGATTTTTTCTATATGAAGGCATTTCATTTCATATACTCTTTCCACATGGGAGTAGTTGCTTTCATAAAGTGCTCTCATATCCCGTTTCATGACAAGCAAAGTGAGGTTTGTCGTGCAACGGTCTAAATGACTGACAGGGCCTCCAGCCACTCACGTGCCCAGGTAGTCCCACACCACCCCCCCCACTTGCTGCTGAGAGGCAGTGGGGGGAGGGGCCTGTTTTCGCGACTGCTGAGAACGCCACAGATGAGAGGCAGAGGGATTTCTGGGATATAATGGAGCCACACGCAAACAGGCGCACACACACATATGTGTGCAAACAACCAGGAATGCACTCACGCAGATACAAAATGACATGAATATATATAATTTTTTATGCATACACACATGTGAATAAGGTATGATGACCAAAATAGGATGAGACAGATGAAATAAAGCCAAAATAAAGAGAGAAAAAAAGAAGAAAGAAGGGAGAGGGAGGAGAAGGAAAGTGGAAAACTACTGATTACCATAGGTTTCAACAATATGTAGCTTGAAACTGAATGGAAAACGGACACGAAGTGGAGTCTAATTTTACATTAAATGATCAACCAGTAATAACAGTCACAGGTGTTTCCTACTTTAGGTTAATAGAGAAAAGAACAACATGCATGATTTTTTTTTTTTTTTTAGAATTTCTGTTATTTTTGACCTAGAGTCAGGATTTCCCCTTTTTGAATTAAAACATCCTTCCTTGTCAATACATCTCATGTATCCTTCTTTCTCACCTCTCCAGTTCGTGAATCTTTTTCTCCTTGTCGTTCTTTTCATTCTCCATCTCCCTTAGGATCTCCAACAGTCGTTCCACCTCGGATTGGGCCCTCGAAGCATCCTCTTTGTGCTGGGCCACTTCCTGCTCTAAGCAGGAGATGCGTTCAGAGAGTTCAGAGTTGGCCAGTGACTCTGTCACTGCACTCTGAGCCTGGAACAGAAATTAATAATGAAAAATAAACTTGGGGTTATTTTCCAAAATGAGGTGACCACCATTAGAAGGAAGGTCTCACTAAAAAGCATGTGCCAATAACAACATGTGTGCTGAGGATGTGCTGGATGGATTTGATTTAACTGACACATGCCAATAGATAAACACTGTGATGATTTATGACTTTAAGTAATAAAAATTCAAAGACCATTGTGTTTTGAGACGAGAAAAGGATTCAAATGCTTCAGTACTACTAAAAATTAGAGCAATACAATAAAGATGCTCTGACATAACGTACCTGGGTCAGTTATGATAAAAGGTTATTGTATGATGTAAAACAAGCCTGTAAAAAATGTAATAGTTTCAGAACATTAATGGCTTTAATGTAGAACAGTGTGTTTTTGTTTTTAATTTATTCAGTTATGAGTTTTATTTTAGTTATAAGTCCTAAGTTGTGTGAAAATACTAACGCATGAATTTATTCAGGTTGTGATGGTAAGCAAGACTAAAAATTGAGTGCTAATTAGCATGCTAACACGCACACAACGACAATGCTAAAGCACTGACATTTTGCAGCTAGTTTAGCAACTTAGCATTCTGTACTTGCTAATTATTACTAAACAGAAATATGTGTGAAATATATGTACTGAGTTAAAATATGTTACTAGTAATTCTAAACATTGTAATCTGGATTACTAATAATGTCTTGTGTTTGGGTTGGCTTACATACACACGCACACATAAAATGCTGATTCATGTAAAGATAGGTAAACTGAGTCGGGGTGTCATTCTTCTTTCTGTTGCTCTGCTCAGTGATACAAAGGATGCATAAAACAACAGAAAGAAATGAAATAAAACAAAAGAAAAAAGGGAGTTATAACCAGCTTAGAGGTTAGAACAGCTGTGTGTGTTTCCCAGAAGCAAATGTTGCTCTTGGGACACATTGACTTTGTGTGTGTGTGCACACGCCTTAGTCCCACAATACATAAACCGTATTAGTTTTGGAAGTGCACAACAGTTTTTACAGGTCTTTATGTGGAGAGAAAATGTTTGGGTGTCTGACGATATAATAAGAACATCTGGGTGGAGGGAAGAGAGAGAGAGAAAGACAAATAAGACTGGGGAAAAAAAACCATCACACACAGTGTCACATGCAGAATGTCAATCAATTCACACACACAGACAAGTTTTCAGTCTTTCTTCCATCCAACAGAACAGAAAGAGACTAAGAAATAAACTCTAATGAGAGAAACACCAGAGCTCCACTGACACCTTCATACACACACACACTCTCCGTCTCTCTCTCTCTACCACATACTTACACACACACACACACACATATATTCAGGGTGTGGTGGTAGTGCTGTCTTCTCCACTCTATGAAAATGACTGTAGGGCTGTCAGCAAGCCGTCACATACACACACCATTTTATGGGCTGGTGTGTGGGAGAGAATATGTGACACACACACACAAACACACACATGAATGCACGTGCACGCACACACACACACACACACCTTTTTTGGAAAATAGTTAAGTGGGGACAAGGAAAGGGAGAAACAAGTGAGAAGTAATTTAGTTTAAATCCTACATTTCTGTGCAGTTGTCTTCCGGTCTAAACAATGTGGACCGTATGTATTTTCTTCACCACTTTGATTCATATAATAAATGTTTCGTTGGCTAAGCTATCTGTCCATCACAGCCAACATTAGAACAAAAAACTGTTGTTGGAAACTTTTTAGTCCGCCAGTCTTCATCCTAATGTAGCCTGAGGAGGGTGTTAAATTTGGACAATAAATACAACTTCTACATCCATCTGTGTAAGACTCCAATTTTCATGTTTTTATAATCCCATTAACACGTCATTACATTCAATTATATTTTTAGTATTTTCAGTTTCAGCTAAAGCTCAGAGTACATTAGATTTCTGGTTTCATCATCAGCATCTTGTTGGTGTTGTATTGCAGCTAACCTTCTTGAGTTGGTTATCAAGTTTGACACACTCCTCTCTCTTTTGCTCCAGGCTGATCTCCAGACTCTTCAGCCTATTGTCCTTCTTCAGAGCTGAGGATGCCAGAGAGGAAGCTTTCTCCTTCAGATCCAACACTGATGTCTGGAGGGCAAAAAGGAGGGACAAATAAAGAGACAATGAGTGATAAAGACAGCATAAAGATCAAAATGGTTGAGGCTTCAGTGTCTTGTTCATGGGTTTATCAGCAGCATTGTCACCAACCCTCATTACAGAGTAATTCCATTTATTAGTTTAGTCTTGTGATACCAAACAATCTGAGACCTCCACCAAACAAAGTCTGGGGATTTCTAAATGCACAGTGGTTGCTTGAACTGCGGTGAAAATGGCGGCTTACAAACTACTACCCTTACATTTTGTCAAAGACTTTACTGGAAATGATGCTCCCCCCATTCTCCTCTGTTGTGACTTGCATGTCACTGCCCCAGTATGAAGGGCCACCAAAAGACTGGATTGGTTCTGTAATGCATGTTTTTTTTAACTCTCTAATTGTTTCCATCCAGTTTCGAAACCTGGAGACTGCCCTCAGTCTCTACAAGCGTAGCCTAACATCTGAACGTTGGTTATCTATTATAGAAACATTGTGACTATGACTGAGAGATTATATGCTGAGACAAGTTGTAAACAAGACAAAAGTTTAATTAGCAGTAGGTAAACCACTTAATTTTGAGATTAAACTGAAAACAAGCGCACAAGAAATGTTGTCTAAGCACTCAGGAAAATTGTGTGTGAACTGAACATATTGTCATTGTCATCTTCTCATCCAAATTAGTTAACCTGGAAGTTTGTTTAAAATCTGCTGCATCATCATACTCTGACTACTATTTCTTGTACCATTGAGGTTCTGTTATATGTTGCTGCATCCTCAGCAATTATAGTATGGTATATTATAACTGATATGAATTATTGAAAAATTACGAATGTAAAATCCAAGTTGTCATGAACAGGAATGATCCTTCCTCCAAAGTTGGGAGAATGACTCCATCCCTTGTTCTTCAAAACCTTTTCCCATGACCTGTCTCTTTTCTCACTCTTCCAGCTCAATCCCTCCATCCGTGAAGTCTCTCTCCCTTTCCTTTCTGGTCTTTTCCTCTTTTGGTAGGGGCAGTGAAACAGAAACCGACAGGCACAGAAGAGACACTCAGACATGTAATTTTACCCTTGACTGACAATACCAACTCCAGACTACAGATCATCATGTTTGGCTGGGCTTTGGTCAGTGAAACCTTGCTGCGTATTCTGATTATATTTAGGTACATATATATATTGCTGTTGTCAGACAAACCCTAAATCTGCATTTAGCACTGTAGAGAGGAATGCGTGTTTTCTCCACAAATTTTCCCATGTATTTCTGAAATTATATAATGGGACAGTAACAAGTTTTATGACCCCACATTCACTAAAATTAGCTGAATAGTCTAAGTCTGAAAAGGCAAAAGTGCTTTTTACTACAACATGTGTGCATTTGATTTTAGGGTGCATTTCCCCCTTTAAATGAATAGTTTGAATAGAAATAGTTTACTTTTACACATATTCTCTTTCTTGCAGAGAGTTAAATGAGGAAATCAATACCACTCCCATGTCTGTACTGTAAATATGATGCTGGAGACATTCAGTGGTTAGCTTAGCTTAGCATAAAGACTGCAAGCAGCTATGCAGTCTCAGTTCAGGGGTTAAAAACAATCTGTCTCATAATACCTCAAAAGCTATGTTATTTACATGATTATTTCATAAAAAATCTAAATGTAAAAACATCAACATCAAGAACCTTTTATTTCACTAAAGACATGACTGCATAACATTTTATAAAATGTCCAACTATCACTTTACTACTTGTTGTGACACCATCATGCACAACACAGTTAATGACATACGCATTCCATGTGTTAATGCAAGTTCTTAACTGAAACTTGTGTGTATGTATCAGTTGATTAAAAAACTTCTAACTGAATGTGATTGATTGTTTTAGCTTCAGGTTATAGATACTTATCATGAATTATGATATCATTGAGCCCTATTAACATCTGTTTCTTCATTTCTTTCTTTGTTATGGCGCCATCTTGGTCATCATTTGGGTTGTGGTTTGACATGTGGCCCTGCTTGTACAGCAGGATGTGGAGATACCACCAACTTCTTTTATTTCATGGATACTGGTTATAATAAAAAAAAAAGAATGACTTCTAAACGCTGGGTGTATAGCTGCTGGTTAATGGTAAAGTTTCAACTGAGCTATCCAGCTGCTGCAGGGCAAATTAACAGAAGCCAGTACATGAAAATACTTTGTCATTCTCCATCTCTCCCTCTTTGCCTCAGCTTTGGCAAATCACAAGGGTCACAGCAAGAAGAACTCAGCTCTGAACTCTGTTTTCATTGGTTGTGGGTCTTGCATACTGTTGTCCAGAAAACGTGACTGTTTTATCATTGCTGTCCTTCAGCACGAGGACTTTGGGAGGGTCCGAGGTCTGTTCTGCAGCGATAGATCAATCACGTTTTCCTCGACAGGGACACACAGAGAGAGAGAGAGAGAGAGAGAGAGAGAGAGAGAGAGAGAGAGAGAGAGAGAGAGAGAGAGAGAGAGNGTCATCTACCTCACGGTCAGCAAGGTCAGCCTGCAGCTGGGAAACTTTCTCCCTCAGCTCCTTCAGCTCCTTCTTGCTAGACTCCATCTCCTCCCCCTTTTCTCTTTCCTCCCTCTCCCGTTGATCCTTCAACCGCTCAATGATGCGCTCCTGGACAGATGGAAGAAGGGAAGGAGGGAAAGAGGGGATGTAAGAGGGACAGAAGAGAAAAGAGGAGAAGAGAGGGAAAGGTAGGCAAGGTCGAAGGAGTGACGGAAAAAGAGAAACAGAGGGAGAATAAAATCACCACATACACTCCAACAGTCATTCGCAGTCACTCAATATCAAGTTTCTATACTAATAACAGTTGCATTAAACTTAATGTACATGGCAGCTCTGACAGGATCTAACAGCCAATGGTGATTTTAGACACGTAATATGTTCTGGCACAAGATTTAATATTCACAACCACTAAAACACTATAGAAGCTCTCCAGCTATAGAACAACACAGCGGTTAGTTCAAGCAAGAGTACAAAAGTTCACACACACAAAAGCAGCACACCAATCCCAAAGAGTATACTAGCTGTCCCATGCGTGTTTTTTCTATCTTTGAGAGGACCAGTTTGACTGACCTTAAGAGTGAGGGCATTATGGCTTGATTTCTTCAAAGGGTTGTTTCACAGTTGAAACATACTTTTGAGGTTCAAGTAAGAAGGAGGCCTTCAACTACCAATTATTAAGGGTAATTCTTGGAACCACAGAATATATTTTCTTGAAAAAAAGGCAAAAGATGTTTAAAAAGGTGTCATCAATCAACTAAACACTCAGAGAGTTACTTAAGTTGAGGTTGGTTTTAGGCATGTGTCTCAGGAACACATTTTGTGAATGAGGATCCTCACAAGTATAGAAAGACAAAAGTGTTTATATTTAAGAACAAGGTTTTGTATTGTTGACTTACAATAAAAAAGCTTATGTGAGTAATATCGTGTGATTTTTTTCATGTCTTATGTCAAAAAAATGTCACCATGCTTAAAAAAGAGTGAAACAGGATTAAAGCATTTAAAGTTCAGGTAATGTGTGTGTGTGTGTGTGTGTGTGTGTGTGTGTGTGTGTGTGTGTGTGTGTGTGTGTGTGTNAGGACAGAAAGTTGTAAAGATATAAGGGAATAACGCAAGAAAAAAAGCTAAAACAATGAAAAAGTAGGGAAAAACCTAAAGAAAGTCTTCTGGGTGAAATAGAAGTTGTAGGCCACCTCTGCCTGCCAACACTCACACATCTAGCTGACACCATGAATATTAGTCACAGGACAATTAATAGCTGTATTTCCTGTGTGTGTAAGTGGTGTGTGTGCAAGTGCAAGTGCAGAGGAGTTTGGTTCAGTAACACAATCGCACCTAACAGTACAAAAATATGTTTTCATCAAACACTTTAAAGTGGTGTGCTGGAAGTGTCATTGGTTCGTTTCCCAGAATCAGGGTCGAGTCCTCATTCAGAGTGGACTAAATACTCAAACATCTTATAAAAACTGTTGTGAGTTTGATTCTAACAGTCAGGTGGTTCAGGACTCTTGTGGTTATGGCACCTGAATGTTTAGACCCAGGCAGTGACAGTGTGTTTGTTGTTTTGGTTAAAGACCATGCCTTGTGGCTGCATGTTAGATGGTTCCTGATCTTTTATGAACACATGCTGTGAGTGATTCAATAATGAAACAGCCAATGTGATTATTGGTTCATTTCCCATTATCCAGAGTCATCTGGTCATTACGTGGGTGGTCGGTGGTTTTGCTCATAATGGTTTTATTAATGTAACCTTGCTCGGGAGTTGACCTGAGGTTGACCAGCAACGTATGTGTGTGTGTGTGTGTCAGTGTGTTTGTGTGTGTGCGTGCGTACCTTCTCAGCCAGAGCTTCCTCCAGTGTTCCCAGTGCTGTGTCGGTGTTTGAGGTATCTGTCTGTAAAGACTTGACTCTGTCTTTCAGCCCACTCAGCTGCTTTTCTTTATCCCTCAGCTGATCCTGGAGATTCTCTATCTGCAGAGAGAAAAAGAGAGGACACTTAAAACAGTGATATTGCGACACGTAATTAACTCATTTACCAAAAAGCAATATTTTGTCTAGTCTACGCTTATGTTGATATTTATCATTTTTTTTCTGTTTCAACAAAAATCAAAGATCAATAACATAAAAACAATGTTGATCTCATTATTAATGAGCCCAAGCTATGACCAAGATATGTGAACAAGAAGTTTTACAGTTGGAAAATAAACATTAAGTACAACTGTACATTTAATTGAAAAATAATGAAATTTCTCTCAATAAACAACAAGTACAAAGCATATATATGAATAAAATACAAATATATGAAATCACAGCCTATAAAACAGATAAAACATTGTGTTATGTGAGCATGCCAGCATCTGAAAACATTAAACATTAATTTTCCGTTCTGCATTTTTTTTTACTCTTCCTTTGTTTCCAAATGCATTATTTACTGTGTGTGGGATGTTTGAATCCCCTGTGATTACTTTCCAGAGCAAAGTTCTATCTGTTAATTACATATGACCTCACAAAGTGAAAGAAAGTATGCTTATCTGACAATGTACATACACACAAAATATACATTTGATTGAAAATTAAAAAAAAAAAAAAAAAACACAATAAGGCTTCAATGTTCATATTTACATTGCAAACCTCCCTCTTTCCTTTTCTCTGCTTCTCTCCCCTGTCCTCTGATTTCCTCTTTAAAAACAAACATACCATCCACACAATCTACCACACTGCCTTAAATATAAGGAGCAGTTTCTTTTAAAAGGTGTCTAATGTGATTCTATCTGGAGACATTTCAACACACGAAAAGGCTGAGGAGGCTGAGAGGTGATGTTTTGTCAAATATGAACTTTCTGCCTAAGCTGCTTTACCTTTAACCTCCACTACAAATACACACTCTCTGCTGTTGCTCCATCCCTTTACTTCCCCATTCTGTTTCCTCTCACGGTGATTTGGGAACATATTCATTTTCAGTTAAAACACAAACTCAACAAAAATGACTGACGAACTCGCTCTTCCCCTATAAAGCCCGCAAAGTGTGTGCGTGAGACTGTGTGTGCAAGAAGATCACAGACAAAGATAAGGAGTTATGTCAACTTTGTGGTCTTCATTAAAAAATGGATGGAACAAAAGGTTGAGCAAGATAGAAATAACAAATGAAGAATTGAGTGGAAGGAGGGAGAGATTGAAAGCTTATGTAATGTACTGTTATGAGTGAACTTGGGTAGTAAAATTACAAAAATTAACTCTCCCTTTTTTACATATTCCTTTCTTTTGCCAGAGAAGAAACCAAGCGACTGACAACCTGCCACTAAAAAAAAAAGAAAGTAAAAGAAAGTCTGATTGGTATGTAACCTTTGACTCCGCTGCAGGTGAGAAAGACACATTTACACTACCGCAGAGACTGTGAGCGTGTATGTGTGTGTGTGTGTGTGTGTGTATTCATACAGTAAAACATTTCCAGCGCCTCATTAATCAACTGTTCACCTGACAGCTTGACTGACAGTTCCTCCTCTCCCTCTCTCTCACACACACACACTTGACATTGAGAAGCGGAGAGACTCTTTGATCCCCTCTGCACTTCCTGAAACTGACAACTGCTGCATGCTTACACACACACACACACACACACACACACACACACACACTCTTATTTCGCTCCTATATTAGACCCCCAAATTGTCTGCGATAATGAAGAACTGGAATGCGTTAACAAAATAATAATCGGCTGATGCTTCTCCTTATTTTTTGGTTCTCCTCACGCATAACAGAAAAATTCATTAACCAACAAAGACAGTAATCAGACAGGTATCGTCACCATTCATTGTCTATGCACTCATGTTAATTTCCTTTACTCCTAACTTGCAATGACACATTAAAAAAACATGAGTAGGAAACTATAATATGGTATTTTTAATTTGTCCAAATGCAAAAATGAAACTCAAACACAGAGGAAAGGAGGGAACCGTGAGGGCAGATTAGATAAAGGAGGAGTCAGCAGCATTTCTGTCTCCTTCTCAGACAGTGGACTGTATTCTATTTGAAGACGGCAGAGGTCATCATTTATTGAACAAACGCATTTCATTAGTATGCATCTGATTTCAAACACACTCAGTCTCTCTCCTCCCCCTCCCTGTCTTGCTTTATGTCTGTGTGCTTGATTGTCTTTATCAATTACATCCTAACACTCTTTGTCTCTACATTGTGGTTGTTTTTTTGTTTTTTTTTTTAAACAAAATGGGACAGCTGGAGAAACAGGGAGGGACAGAGGGACAGAGAGAGAGGGAGAGGTTGATTTTTTTTATTGAGAGAGACAAACAGACTGGTAATGGAAGAATTCAACTATGTAATGATTTTTTTTTACTAGTAAAATTTAACTGTCTAAATGATTGCCAGAGCATTCAAAACTCCATGTGTGTTTTTGTATTTTGCCTCAATCTCTGCCTCTTTTTGAAAGTTCTCCACCAGTATTGTGTGTCTGCCAAACAGCGAAGGCAAACTGGGTCACTTTGGCCGATCTATCTGACAGCAATACCACAGAGATATTATCACACAAAAACAACGCGCTGAAAAGTAGCCAAAAATACATAGGGAGCACCTGTAATTCAGCTCCTTGTGTACATGCCAGTCTGCCTACTCACCTGTCTGCTGCCTCTGTGTGTTTGTTAGCTTATCTTCTAAAATACACATTGTCATACAGCCCCATCTAGTGGTTGTACTATTGCTTAACAACATCACATTCTTCGAATAATAATTACACTTTTGCATTAGTAGTTTAATCACAGAGGAAATGAGAGGAAGATAGTGCGTGAGTGATGAAAATGTGTACAACACTGCTATTTTAGCTATTTTAGCCGCATACTATCAATATTTCTATTCATTTTTCATATTTTCTGTTCTCTGAGGGTGTCAATTTCAGACTTTGTGGATATTTAGATGTCTGATTGCTGTCAACACTCCTATTATTTTCAGTGTTGATTGATGGTCTGACCATGCCTCTCTCTCCTCTCTGCCTCTTCTCCTCTCCTCTTCATTTATCCTTTCTGCCTCTTCTCCTTCACTCCGTCTCCCACTCTCTCTGTCAACCCTAACCGGTCAAGGCAGATGGCTGCCCACCTAGACCGTGGTTCTGCCTGAGATTTCTTCCCATTAAAGGAAAGTTTTTCCTTGCTGCCGTTGCCAAGTGCTTCCTCATGAGGGGA
>JANJYP010075954.1:0-11446 GCA_024605115.1 Rastrelliger brachysoma
CATCATCATATTTGAGACAACACCACTGACCAGTAATATCTGAATTACAGGCAGATTCTAACTGGCCTGCGTGGGTGCTCTTTCCTCAAAGGTGAAGGTTTTGGAGTCAAAATAGTGACACTCCAGGATTTCTCTTAGTGAGCAAAACCAGCTCACATCATGGTGACAGATTTGTCCTGGGGTAACTGTTACTATCTGATGAATGCGCATGGTGGTCGGTACCACACGGAGACTTAACTGGAAGGCTCTTTGTGGCATCAACCAGTGTGTTGAAGAAGAGCTCAGCATTTGGGATGTCTTTTCCATGACTTAGAAGCCTGTTAGCGGTTCTTTTAGGAGGCCTCCGACTCCACCTGGAGCGAAAAAGTTCCAAGTGCCTAAATGGAACACATACTGCTGCAGCTTTGTACAGAACAGATAAAAGTTGCCTTTCTACCTGTACTGTGTGCACAGCCTGTCAATAAAGAAATAGACCACTGTCACATATGGGTACATTGTCTTCATTCTGTTTGTCTCTCAATATGAACATAAATTGTGACAATAAACTGCCAACATTGTCAACTGTGTTACAGCTAATGGGTAACACGGTTGACATTTCGGCCATTTTAGGGCCTTGTGCTGACTGCAGACCTCAGAGCTGTCACCATAAGACTTTAATCAACTCATGTTTGTATATATTTTATCTGCATATTTGTAAATATAACATTTAAAGTAATTTCACATGAGCAATGCTGACAACACAGTTGACAACCAATTAATCTTCTCTATGCAACATAAAAACAATGTATTCCAATATACATTTTTTTTTCAAAAAAGGGCCATCTGTTGACTTTTTGTATTGAATAAAAGAGAAATGTGCCCTGATGTAAAATTGATCATCGGCTGAAGTTAATAGTTAATAAAATTGATAAATACAGTTCATGGACATGGCATGTACCCCTAATTATAGAATTAAAAGTTGATGAAAAGTCATTTAAAGTCAATCTAATGTGGGTTTTGTTCCCCTCCAGATGTAAGTATGGCAAACTGCAACAGCTTCAACACCTCTGTGCAAACTGCATAGGGTCAAGAACATGTGCAGTCCTCCCTAGAAGTTCTGACAAGTTTTTGAAATGATTTCATTAAAAGAGAAGTGAGGTTGACAGGCACCAAAAACCAAATGCAGTTCTTGCATGGTAATAAGTTGTCTTAAAGCATAGCAAACTGACAGCACGGAAGTAACAGAGCTTAGTCTTTGTAGAGGCAGGATTACGGTGATCAAGTGCAGATGGTGTAGCACTGCCCTGACTCCAAACCAAACCTGTCCTCATTAATGAAGTAGCTGCAAGGCTTTTTGTTTGTTGTTTCATACAAGGCTAATGTCAGTCTGAATTTAGCTTCATTGTCCTTTTTTCTAGCATACATTAACCTTGTCATTAACCTTTTTGTCTGTTTTGGTGGGTCTGATGTGTGCTAACATCACTGATGTGAACATACAAAACTGTTGACAAGACACCCGAAACAGTGCAAGCAAGGTCAAACATTTCTATTATGAATTTTGGATGCATGGAGGTTTTGTAGCCTATTTGTAAATTCGTCTTCAAGCTGAGAAAAGTGATTAAAAGTCTGTGATGTCATAACAATGTAAAATGTATGCATATGGGCTATACTGTGAGCATGCAGTGGGCTGCATAAAGTGGAGGTAAACTGAAAAGTTTTTATGGCATTAGGCTATAGGCCAGTTGAGCAATTCATTTAGGCTATAGCCTAGGACTGAATAGGCCCCATGTTTGGTCAGGTCCACAGCTCCGTGGTTAGGGTCAGCTCCAGTCTGTTGTTCTAATATTGACATTTTTGGCTCCAATCACAGATGACAGAATCTAATTGCTAAACACAAGGCTTCAAAACTGCAGTCCACAAACCAATAGATGACATCACGGTGACAACATACACATGTCTTACAGTCTATGGATGCCTGCACTTACTGCCTGCACCCCCACGCCCGTGCCTGTTGCCCCTGCGCCCTTGGCTGCCAGACTGTTGGCGAGAGATGCTGTTTTAAACGTCCAAACCATGTCTGCCCGGAAGTCTGTGCATTGCTTGATCCATTTATAACCTTCTTTACGTAATTTTATTTATTAAGTTATTCGTTTCCACCTGTGTGAACTCAGAGCCAAGATGTGATACTTCCCTTGTGTTTTTTTTTAAATTTTATTTTGTGTGTTTTTTAAACCATAGTCACTGTAGACCGAGGACTTCACAGAGAGTTACCCGGACTGTGACCTGCTCACAGCTGCTGCTTGGCGGAGGATTGAGGATTGTCGAGCCATATCCTGACGAGCGGCGGGCTAATATCACACCAGGACCAGGACAACATGAGTTTATCTACAAGCAGCTGAGATACTAAAAGTCAGAGAGCGAGAATCGCACCTATCAGGCAGTTTCCTCCCTCATGTGTTGCCGATAGTGAAACATGTCGAACCAGCAGCAGCCGGCTCTAGGCTTTGATCCTGTCACACAGAAACCTTTCAGCAACCCTCTGCAGATTAAAAAGACTGTCATAACAGACGATTACAGGGTAACAAGCCAGGCGCTCGGCATGGGGATAAATGGCAGAGTGCTGGAAATATTTCACAAAGACAGTGAGGAAAAATATGCACTAAAGGTAAACAAGTTGATTATAATATATTGAAAACGTAAATAACTTGTATGGTGATAGCAGCTTTACAAAAAAATGATGTAGGCTACAACTATTATGAGACATAAAAGTTTGGGCTTGCGTTTTGTTTTATAATTATAAACAAGAAATAAATTACCCTTTTTCATTGTGTATATTTGTAGCTGTAAAGAAAACATGCTGTCAGTATACAACTTAAAAATCAACAACTGTGAAATGAGACCTTGCTACTTCTAACAAGAGGGTTAGATATTTGAGACTGATTCCCTTCATGACCTAACAGTTTGAGTGCAGCCAGGGGGATGTTGTTATATAGATGCGTCAGAGCTGTTGAGCACAAATTTGACACTTGAACCAGTCCAGTCTACAGAATCAAATAACTGGGTGGATGGTTCACTGTTGGTTTTGTGTAATGATAACCATTCTATCATCTTTAGAAACTGTGCAGGCTTAGCTTATACTTTATACACACAACAGCATGGGAAATATGCCATGGCAAAACAGATCATCTATTATGATCACAGACTGCAGTTTTCAGACTGAATTGTTTTATTCAGTTAGCTGACAACTATTAAATCCATCTCCAGTTTTGATTACAGATTCATGATTTTTTTTGTAATTCCTCTAAAATTCTCTGAGTTTGGCTTCTCNTAGTTTTGATAACAGATTCATGATTTTTTTGTAATTCCTCTAAAATTCTCTGAGTTTGGCTTCTCAAATTCAAATCTTGTAAGATTTCAGTAAACTGAATATCTTTTGGTTGTGGACAAAATAAGACATTTATATATGTTACCTTGAGCTTTGATTAGTATTTTTTCAACCAAACAGCTAATCAACTAATGTAGAAAATGTTAAATTAATTGATGATGAAAATGTGCTTGATTCAAGGTCAAAAAAGTACCCAGTAGTTTGGAGTTGATTATACTGAATTGTTCCTAAATGCAGTCTGTATTCAAAATGTTAACAAAACAGCATTGTGCTTTTGATTAGCTTGAAGTGTATCTATCCAACAGTTTCACAAGTTATTGCGGACTTTTACCAAAGTTGATTTGTTAGCTACATTTCTATGATGAGAGAACATGTTTTTGGAGCTTTTGTGTTTTTGTGTACAGCAAACAGGCTCAAAGCTTGGCTATTGATGACTAAAATTCTTTGTGCATTGATGTTGTTTGCCTTGCTTAACTCAGCTGAGCTTTAAAAAAACCCCAGATGCTTTTCTTCAATCTTTGATTTTAGGAAATCTGTTTCCCATTTCCTTTCCTTTCCTTTCCTTTCCTTTCCTTTCCTTTCCTTTCCTTTCCTTTCCTTTCCTTTCCTTTCCTTTCCTTTCCTTTCCTTTCCAGATAGTATGTGCCCTTTTATAGATCTCAGTTTTAGCCAGTATGGAGAAAAGACATTAGATGAATAATGTGAACATCCTGATATCACGTCCCTGCATTCCTCCGGGATCAATCAGTCACTCCTGAGGCATGTGTGATGTGTACCCAACTACAGAGTGACTCTTCTGATGGGTTTTTTTGCTATGACAGGCAGTAATTATAGTTCAACCCTCCTAAGTTCAAGAGTTGGGGGTCACTGTTGGCATCAGATATGAGTTATAGATTTTTTTTTTCTCATGGAAACCTGTCATTTTCTGGCACAACAGATGGCTTTGTCAGGGTCTAATTTCTTTCCCAGAACTTTAAAATTATATATTGTCTTGTAGCTTTGGCTTCTGGTCCCTATGTTTAAGAGTCTTGTTTTGAAAGAAGAGTGTTGACTTTTCCTATCCAAATGCTGCCAGCCAGAAAGAGAGAGGGGAACATGCCTGTGTCTAAAAGTAGCTTCATGCGAGAGGCCAGAGATGGCTGAGAGATTATGACGTTTGAAGGGGTACAGCATGCAGGACATGGTGTTATTCAAATGGCACACTATCAGCTTTTATCATACAGTGAAAGTATTTTGAGCTGCATAAACAAAGTGGTGGAACGACAAAATAAGAAATATTTTTACCTGACTTTCGTTTTATACAAATATATAAGATTGTTGGGTTGTCTCTACTTAATTCGTAATCTCCTTATTTTTGAGAGCTACATAGTTTTTTTTTTTAATAAAAATATTAAATATGCAGTATTTTTATTTAAAAACAAAAACGCTTCTTGTCATATTGCTACATGCAATATAAATATCACCATTGTTGCCAACTCCTCAGCTGTTGGCTGTCCTAAAAGTCCGTAGACGGCACTAAATGACATCATCACCTCATTTGCCTTTGACTACTTTTTCTTCTATAGCACATAATTAATATTTTAACAGTGTAGCCAAAATCACAAAATTGTCTACATCCTATTAATCACTTCTTTCTGTGCACAGGCACCATTATTTTCCTTATATCAATTCATGTGTCACTTATTTACTCAACATTCTATAAAATGGCAAATGAATGACAAATGAAATAAAGAAAATACAGGTTATAATTTTGTAAAGCTCAAGGTGATGTTTTCAAATATTCTGTTTTGTCCTAACAATCTAAAAGAGAGTGGTGGCAGCAAGAAAGATGGTGAATCAGGTCAGTAACATGTTGTTTAATGATTGTTTCACAGTGGTTACATTCAACAACACAAATAAACTTCCCAACACACATCCACCCAACCTTGCAGCTCCACCTCAAACCTCTCAATCTAAAACGTGCTGCGCTGTTTAAAATGCAACATCAACATTATACTCTCTGTTTTAAAGACCCATATATCACATAGAGACCAGGTGAAAACTGGAGGTGACAGCTCGTTATATTACTACAAGTGCAATAAAATTACCACAGTAAAAAAGCAAGAAGGATGCTTAATGCTAATTTACTCCACCAAAAAAAACCAAAAACAGTACAATATTTAACATCCCGGTCATCTCATCATTCATTCACAGTTCATTGTGCATTTAGCAGCCATAGCAGTTTGCGTAAGGGTATGTTTTCCAGCAGGAACATAAAACCACTGACCTGAGGACATAGCTACAGTCTCATCACCAAGCACATGATCAGGGTGGGATATCCTGTTCACTTTTGTTCTTTCCAGAGAGAGCAGAGGTCCTTTAGCTTAACATTTTTGAGCACACTCAGGTGATCCATTCAGACACTTCATATCCTTCACAGATAGACCACCATATCAAAAGAAAATGTTAAAAGGTTCTCAATAAATGTACATAGAAGGTACATAAAATATTTCTGCTGATACTAAAAGAGCAGATGGATTTCCTCAGCAGATGGATTCTTTGGTTTGCTCGCTCTACAATGCTGTCAGTGACCGTATTGGCTGGGTGGTGTAGTTTATGTGTGTAGTTTAAATCACACAGCTTACTATGGGACTGTGTGGCACAAATTTGATTATGGCAGACCACCACAGTCTGTATCATTAATGGGAAACACTGTACTACTAATACTACAGTAGACAAATGTAGTTTCCTTGATATGATTAAAAACAATATTTTAGCCAATAATTAATTGACAAGGACTGATGTAAACTCTGACCTACAAAATGAAGTACACTACGCACTGAAGCAGTCACACAAAGCTGATTTGCAACTGAGGCAAAATCTATTTGTCGTAAAAAAAAAAGAAACAAAACTTACAGGTCAAATGACTTATGAAAATTTCCAGTGAAAACAGGTAGCTGAGTAACGATTATTATCCGCATCTCTCCCAAGAATAGTGTTTATTTTAGAAAATAAAAGGTACATTAAAAGTTGAAGCCATGTCATACTTTCTTATTTTTCCACTCCTCTGATTCATGTTTTGTTACTATGTATTTCAGATGCTTTATGACTCTCCAGAGGCCAGACGGGAGGTGGAGCTCCATTGGAAGGTTTCATCTTGCCCCCACATTGTACCCATCATAGACGTTTACGAGAATCTCTATCAGGGCAGGAAGTGTCTCCTTATTGTGATGGAGTGGTGTGTTGTTATGCATGAACACGCACACACATACACACATGCACACAGATTTTCTTCCCTGGACAATATTCATTTTTGGCTTCTGGGAGTTGTGGCTTGTGGTAGTTGCTCTGTATTGTGGGTAAGCCGGCTTTTTTTTAATGCATACGAACTGAAGTGAATTGTTTCCAGAACACTCCAGGGCAGAAAATAATAAAAAGCAGGCAGAGTCTGCTTTGTCTATAATATAACTAGGCAGGCGTCTACCTGATGTCTAAAGCCACCTCATGTATTATAAAACAACAGAGAAAAGAGCTCAAAGCTGGATAGGATATAATCTGTAGGGGTAGGATATGGTTAATGATCACTGGGGTGTTATAATTAAATAATCCTGACCTTGATCATAAAAGAGTAATGTTGGCTTCAGGAGATTCAATTTTTAGTCATGTGTAGTGTTTCCCTGTCCTTGTACATTTTGATAAACAGATTTCAACTTAAACGTTTTCCTCTAGAAAATGGAATACATGCCAACATTTGCAGTTCATAGAGATTTAAAAAATCAGCATACCCTTATGTACACTTAGGCTAATTATACTTTTGTCTTTTCTTTTTCAGCATGGATGGAGGTGAATTGTTTAGTCATATTCAAGACAGAGGTAATAATGCATTTACAGAAAGAGGTAAAGAAATTATTATTTCTAAAGCAAGTTAAAGTTACAATCCTTAAGATTTCCTCTTTGGGTGAACTATCGACACCTGCAGTGCAACACTACAAGTTCTCATTGTAGCTCACTGTCGCTGCTGCTGCTTGTTCAGTTACTCTTTGCAATTTTTAACCCTTACATAATGTCCCCTTCATAATTAGTCTCTACACCAAATTACTGATTCTCATATTACATAATTACAGTGCCAATCTTCATGACAAATATATTGCATGTCTTGTTCCTGCTTCACTATAAAAGTGATGTTAAGCCAGTCAAACACTTTTAATGTGAGGCAGCCATTGGAAATGTTGGATTAACATTATCAGCAATTTAAAGCAGCTTTAATACACTGAACAATAGGAGTTGATATCATTTAGCTTTAATTAAAAGCAGAAACACTGGATTACATGCTACATTGTTTCCTGTAAATCCCGTCTGAACAGCACAGTTTGAAACTGGGTGGGAATTCAAACCGAGTCTGCCACTATGAAAATTATTATCTAGAAAGGTAATTTACAGAATGTTAACATTGCTAATGCAGACTTCAGATACTCAACACTTACACTATTTCATTAAATCTCAAGGATTATAACTTTAACAATTTCAAAATATGGTACTTCTACATGTTTCTGCATCTACTCCATTATGTTTATCCCATTCTTCCTCACTATCCTGCTGCTCAGAGGCCTCAGACATCATGAAAAGTATAGGAGAAGCCATACATTTCCTGCATTCCATCAACATTGCTCACAGAGACATCAAGGTATTATTTCACTGTATATGTGAGAAAACAAAACTTTCCTGGAAAAATTGCAAGATTGGACTGTATTGTGAAAATAAATGTTCGTTCCTTTAAAAAAAATAGAATTGTGATTATGCTGTAACAATTATGCTTTGACAATTCATTATCTTGTCAAAGACCCCATATTAGGGGCCAAGTGGCAAAATGATGAGTGAAGAGATAAGAGAGATATAAAAAAAAATAGAGGCCTCCAGGCTTCTGTGCATAATGAACCTCTCATTGTTTACATATGTAGAGTAAGAAAATAATGAATGACAAAGGAAAGGTATATAAACATTATTAGAAAACAAACATATCTTTTCAGTAAAAACTCCAACACTGGAAGTCTTTCCTTAAAAGTTTTTTTTATCATTTGTGTCTTGATTTGGCCACTGCACACACTTTTTCTTGTCATTTTTCTTGTAGCACTGAAGCATAAACTAAGTCTAGTTTTACAAAAACTTAAATGTTTAGGAAAACAGATCATTATATGTTCAGTTTACTTATCAAGAGAGAACAATTTACTGCATACATGTATGATGTTGCAGCGCTGCATTACTGGAAATGAAAAACCAAACTCATTAGCAAACTTATGCACAATTTTAATATTTTTTTCATGTTGCATCATACACTCAAAAAATGGAGAGGATTGTACATTATAAAGACATATGTTCTCTTACTATTGCATCCAAACTGACTGGTGCTATATTTTTAAATCATTCTCTTTCAGCCAGAGAATCTGCTATACACCTCCAAAAGCCCAGATGCTCTGCTCAAGCTGACTGATTTTGGATTTGCCAAAGAAATCACCACCTTAAACTCTTTGGCAACACCATGTTTTACCCCTTACTATGTTGGTAAGACACTTGCACAACCAGAACAATCTCAGCTACTCCCAGTTCCCACATTCTTCATATCTGTGACATAAGATCCCATCTCATCACTACAGATAAAGCTCTGTGCTCTTTGGTGATCACAGCTGTGAACATATATTCTTGTTTTGATTAATGTCACATTGAAATGTAGCAGCCCCTGGCAGAGTCGAGCTCCTAATGGCAGTGTCAGCCATATACAAGCAGAAACAACCATGTCAGCTGGATAATCTCAGTTATACAGTACACATTTTTGTGTCTGGAAGACAAAAATGTTTGGCATACTGTGTGTGTGTGTGTGTGTGTGTGTGTGTGTGTGTGTGTGTGTGTGTGTGTGTGTGTGTGTGTGTGTGTGTGTGTTTTAATATTGTCTGGGGATTTTTAAAGTCTTCTAAATGCAAAGCCATACTTGTCTTGATACTGCACAGAGCATACCATACTGCCTTGACATTTTAAAAAATACAAGCCTCTGGCATATTTTTTACACTATCCCTGAATTTTAACATTGTCAGCGGAGTACTTGTTAATAACTAGCTGTAAAAGAATGACATTATTTCCATGTGCTTTTTGGTCTTTATGTTGAGTGCTTTCTCTGGGGGGATTTAATTTTTTTTACATACATTAATTATGCAACAGAAGTAATTTATACTCAAATCAATCATTTTTGACACTGTCCCAGCTCCAGAAGTTCTTGGTCCAGAGAAATATGACAGATCCTGTGACATGTGGTCTCTGGGTGTCATTATGTACATTCTGTAAGTCAAATCGTGCTCATCTTATATATTGGAGCTTCTCTGACTTACTGTTGCCGTGCTTATTGATCCTTCTTGTCACTTCTTGTTTTTTTGTCTTATATGCAGACTTTGTGGATATCCTCCTTTTTTCTCACATCAGGGTCTGGCAATATCTCCTGGGATGAAAAGACGGATCTGTAAAGGACAATATGAATTCCCTATAACGGAGTGGTCTGATGTGTCTGAGGAAGGTTAGAGGAAAACATGTTGGAAATTGAAATTGTTTTATTTGTGTGCAATTTTGCATGTGAATATGTTTCCCCTGGGAATAATGCACCCTTTGCTTTCTTTTTTGTTATTTTCCTATTTTTGTCCCTCTGCAAATTTGTCAAAAGTGGTACATCTTTAATCTTTCATCATCATTTTTCATGCACCTGGTCTAGATATGATGAACAGTATGAACAGAAAACTCAGCTTCAGTCATAGCAGCACAGCACTAATAGTGTGATTTTTTGTGGAATCATTGCTCTTTCTGGTTTAATTCAGCATTTGTTTATTTAAAATGTAAATGCTTTCAAAGAGCTATATTTATTACACTAGGAAGCAAAGATTTGACCAAGTAGTATGAGCACTGACTCAAGATGATGATGTTGATGATGATTATGATTTGTTGTTGCAGCCAAACAATTGATTTGCCACTTACTGAAAACTGAGCCCACACAGAGAATGAGCATCACAGAGTTCATAAACCATCCCTGGATTAATGTAAGCAGCTCCATGTACTTTAGGCTTCTTTTCTTTGAGCAGCTGCTAGTTCAGATATATACAGTATCTGCAAGATTTCATGCATATTCCCCCTCAACTACAGCAATCGGTGGAGGTCCCACAAACGCCTCTTCACACCAGCCGTGTGCTGCATGAGGAGCAAGATGTCTGGGAGAAGGTCAAGGTAAGTGTTGAGAGAAACTTTGATGTTTTTGAAGAAGTTTTGTTTTCAGCAGAGAAACGGTTCTTGATATATTCTTATCTGCTGTAAAATATAAATATTTGTCACTGCATGCCTTTTAGTGCCATACAAATTTTATTTAAGACTGTACTCCCCTAGGAACTGTATTTACCTTGGTAATATATCATAAAATCAATATTTTCTGTTATTTTTAGGAGGAAATGACAAATGCCCTGCAAACAATGAGAGTGGACTATGATCAAATTAAAATCAAAACTATTGAAGACTCAACTAACCCTTTACTCTTGAAGAGGAGAAAGAAAACTAAAAAACTCCACACAGATTCCTCGATAGTGAAATAAAGACTTTTTAACAGGTAACACAAGCACACATGCATACAATTTAGACATAAGATTTTAAGAAGAGGTATTGTGTTTATTATATATGATATACAATTTATTTAACTGCTTTTATTTATTCGTTTTGCTTTAAATTCAACATTTTAATGTGCCTTAAGGACCGTTGAACTCCCTCTATGCATTATAAATTATCTTGTATGCACATAGGTGCTTCATAAATCCTCTCCCTAGAGGAAACAAAAATCTATTGAATGTTCTGTACATCATGACAGCTTTTTATCATTTTGATGTACATGCTCAGTGAGACATTTGAGGGAGCTTTTTGGAGTGTGTTCACAGTTTGAAAAGCTTTTAGGCTAACGTTTTGCCTCGAGTACTTTATTGAGAAAAGTTTGCCTAATCATTCATATTTGCCTGTTGACTAACAGTTAGCAGAAAACCCCAATGTTTATTTTATATGCTGACGTGATGTCATAAGTGTTTCCTCTTA
>JANJYP010075980.1:0-24860 GCA_024605115.1 Rastrelliger brachysoma
CTACCTATCAATCACTGCTTATTTTATAAAATAATAAAAATTATTTGCAACACTTTCATTAATATAAAGGGAAGACAAAATACCTATGACGCATTTTATATAAATGAAAAATTCATACGTACTGTGCATAAATACATTTTCAGGTGTCTTTATCCAAGAGTATTTTTAGCTCCACCAAACTGAGGAAAAAGAAATGAATATATTTTTTCAGCTATTTGCATCCGACCAGCCACTGCTCATTGGAGACAAATAGGCCATGGACTGGACGTGAATGCCTCATTGCTCAGCACTCCTCCATCACCATTGTGTGCAGGATGGATGAGTGAGTGCATGTAAACACTGCATAGGGTCTCAACACTGCTCCCTGTGCTGAACCAGTGTGGAACTCTTCAGATTGCTCTTGAAGAACTTAAGAAAACACAAGTTGCTGATAACTATCACTCAATCACAGAGATCTTCTTCTAGCTTCTACCATCACTTTAAATTCTAAACAAAAGTCAACTCTATACTTTTTTGTATGGGCAAGTTTTTCTTACTATATCATAAATAAGAACATGGACCACACTGTATGATTTTTAGTCTTATTTAATGACCAGGACCTGAGGTTAAACTAAATTTAATCCCACATGAAAAAAGTTAAGGTGTTTTTGTTCTTCACATTTATTAGACATATTAGACACATTACTTGAATCTATAGAAGTGTTTTATGTCTGACTTCCGGCATGCTAACAGTGTCTCTGTCGACTTGAAAAACAGGAGAACAGAGAAAGTGGGCGAAAAGGCATGGACAGGGAGGGCTTCCTCGGCTGAGCGGAGAGAATGAAGAAAGGGGAGTAATCTGCTCTGTCTGGTACATTACCCATGAATGAGGCCTGAGCACGTTAGGGGACTCATAGAGGATGCACTCTGGCCTTAGGATACAAAGAGAGGGCATGGCCAGTCACTTTGTAGCACTTAAATCCACCGCTCCTACTTCCACACATCACTCACTTCAGTCATTTCTGCATTTTCTTTTTCAGTTTTGTTTTTTGGACGCACGTCACTTCCTCCACAAATGCTTGATTCTCATCCATTGCAATATTCATACTTGTGTGCTTTAGCAATCCAAACCACAAGTTGTTTCTTAGAAAAAGCTTCCTGTAACCTCAGCAAAGTTGCTTAATATTACATATCATCCTAGAAAACACTTTCCAAACTCTAGACTTCATGTTCCAACATATACTATGCAATCAATCCAAGAAATTAATTGCAATAGACCAGCACACATGGTAGCACACATTCCACATTCCTGCCATTTTCCCATATTTCCATTTACTGTATGTCATGCTGTACTTTTTTTCCCATCCCCTGATGTTTGTGTCACAGCAAGCATCACCTGCTTTGTTGTTCCTCTTCTCAAGCTGTTATGTGTTAGTGGGCAAACACCTTGTAAATAACAGTCCATTTGATCCCTGCGCCCCATCTCTCTCCACTTTTAGAAGCAAGTGGCCCCTTAATGGGGATGTCCCGGCTGGCATGGATGTGTCCAGACTTGTCACACAGCCTTTGCCTTTGCCCCCCCCCCCCCCCCCCCTCCACTCCCCACAACAGGGGCCCTCTCTGTGAATCATGGAGTTGTCTTAGAGGGGATATGCTCATCTTTCAAGTAAATTGGGCAGTGTTATCCGTAGGGCCTTATTCTTGACAGCAGTTACCATGTAGGAGTTCTGATTATAGCCCTAAACATGGCTTATTCTGTAGTTATGATGTCATGAACACATGTGATGTCCATGACCTCAGTGCAACATGTTTATGTGCCAGGCTTAACCCAGTGCACCAGGAGGGAGTGTAAGTTCTGTGTTCCTCTATATGTACATTATGATCTCATTACATTTCTAACATTGATTCAGGTTCCCTTGATCTGTCCCTGAAGTGTATCATTAGGGCTGATAAAACTACTCTGCATCAGAAAAAAAAGAGTTCCCACACATAAGAGTATTATGCATGAGTATAATTACTATAATAAAGTAAAAAGCAATGTTTCATTCTGTATTTGTATGCACATTTAATGGCATGTCAAAGAGGTTGACCTTTTCTTATGATGTAGTTATTGTATTCTGCATTTTCATTGTTTTCATTGAAACAGTAGGGAGAAGGTAAGTTAGTATAGGGGAGGATACAGAGGGAAGAATAGTCAATTAGGGTTTATTATCAGGCCCAAATAGGTTCACATGTAATTCCAGATGCAGGGGGCTTAACCACAGCAGAAAAATGAATATTTTTGCAAGGAAGATATTAAATTGCATGTAAGGTGAAAATGCACAATATTTGGCATTTAGATGGGTAGCTTTGGACTGCTTCAGTAGATTTGATCTGCCTTAAGAAGATGCACCCAGACGTTTTAAGATATTTTGTTCTGCAGTGTAATACAACTGCAACATAGACGCTCACTGCAGACAGTATTGTGCGGGACTTGGCAGACACCCCCTGAAGCGTCTTTTGAAAAAAGGTTACCTTGTTTGCCCCTTGAGCTATTTTCACTCTGCCTCTCTGTCTGGACTCGCCACTCTGTGAAAAGTACTCCTCACTAACCTTACCTCCTCCTTTCTCCCTCCTATCTTATGTCTGTCATGACATCACCCACATCAGGTATCCAAAGCAGACAGCAGTAAACGGGCATTTGTTTAATAAGCATTATTAACACACCTGCTTTGCTACACATTCCTGATTACATGGTCTAATGGGACGGGCACTTCAAGTAAGATTAGTCGGACCTGGGGGCCTACACCTGAACATCAGTCCTTCAGATCAGTGTTTTTCAATCCAGACCCCTGCCTTATCTTTCATGTTTTCCATGTTTCCCTCTAGCATAGCCTATTCAAATGATCAGCTCATCATCAAGCTCTGCAGACGCCTGATAATGACCTATTCATTTGTTCATTTGAATCAGGTGTGTTCATGCAGGAGAGCTTCTAAAATATGCATGGCAGGGATGCCCCAGAACCAGGACTGAAAAACACTGATCTATAGATACAGTTCAAACAGAACAGGCAGCAAGAGAGTGTACTGTATGAACTTGTTTACCCAAAACATTAGAGGCTGATCCATCCTGTTTAATAAATGAAATGAAGTAATTATTTATATAGAAACCAAAGTCTTGTCTTTATGTATACTAAACATTGTAGTTAGCAATCCACACAACAAACAGTTGGTTAAATAGTGAAGCTCCTCAAAGTTTTATGCTCTGAAAAAAAGTCTAAAAACACTAAAATGGAGTTTGGTAACAGTGGTAAATGTCTTTACCTAATGCTCTTTAAGTGAACTGAAGTCAAACGATTGCATTGTCCCAAAGAGCTATAGACAATGTACAGGATCTGACTATGTGACTCATAAAGTGATTCTGCGGTGATGTTTTTCGTTGGTTACCTATCATTAATGTTTCGGAGAGAGCTTGCATGAAACTCATCTGCACAGTGAACTTGCTGAGGACTTTACATTTTGTGACTGTATGCTTGCCTTTTATTATTATTTTTAAGTAATCATCTCCTCGTTCAAAATGTGATCAAAGTATTGTTGAGCCACTGTAATATACATCAGATTCAAAATCTTAATTGTGTGTTTGTTTTTTGGTATCACATGTTTTGTCATGCCCAATATGTTATTTGTCCTGTTGCTAAGTGCCAATATAAAAGAAAATATTGTCTTGTTTCCCACACAAAACATTATTCTTTCCAGTCCCCAAGTGGGTGGTGGTAATTGTTGACAATTTTGCCTCTCAAACTGTGGGCATAGCACATAATTGTTCCTGTACCACCGGCATGTACCAGATTTGCAAAACCATCTATTCATCTTTTTTTATCGTTGTGGATATGTGAGCACCAATTTAAAGCATTTCCCCCAGTGTGCCATGATGCATTATACCATGAAGGAATTGTGGGCTGGTAGTATGGCTTCTGTTTGGTGTTGGTTGGCAGAGGTGAGGCAATTTTGGAACCATTCATATATAAATGTTAACTTTTTTTATATTTGAACAGACAACATGTTCTTTCCCGCTATCTTTTTATGTAACATTGAATTATAAAAGCAATTTATATTAGATCAGTGAATCTTCATCTCTGCATGCATTCTCCTTACACGTGGCATGTTATATCAGTCTTGAAGTCCAGTCATTGCCCCTCAGGTTTAACCAGTGATTGCAAGGGAATGAACAAAATGTCCAGGGATATGACTAAGCCCGCTAAGACCTAATGAGGGCTAATGGTGAAATGTTAAAGGTCTGTGATGTGATATGACCAGAATGACCCTACGTGGGTTAATTTGCAGGGAGTCTGCCCAAATGTCTGCTCCCTGCGGCATAACCAGTTCTCAGCACTGACATTCTCTCAGCAGAACACTGTGTTTCTGTTGATTTGGTTCGGGCACTTACTGTCTGGAAGTGAATCAAATGATTTTGGGTGTTTGGGAGTAGCAGCTGTGTCATAGCCTCCAGATGAAGCCTATGTTAGTTCTGCTTTCTAAGAATATAGATGCAGACAAGCAAACAGGATACATGTCCTTTTGTTTCAATTCTTGGAAAAGAAATCCCCTATTTTCAGATATTTGGTGCAACATGTTAAAAGGTTCTTTCCTGCTTCCTGCTTCATTTACTTTACTTCTTTGGTGTCTGTTGCGCAGAAGGGGTTTTCCGCCATACAAAATATACAATATTGTTTTCTCTTTTCTTTGATGATCCTAGTCTGTGGAAAGATAAGTCTGTTTTTCACCTGTGAAAACGAACTGCCATTCATTTACAATGGATAGGATGGCATTCCAACTCTCACACAATTACTACTGAAAACTGTATACATCCGTACAATGGCATGTTTAACGGAAACATTTATGTGTAATAATCTCTTATAATTGAGGCCTTTTGAAGTAATGCATGGCTGCTGTGGGCCGTGTTGTTTACTTTACATGCACACCTAACAATCACGCTCACATCTCCAGTTGAGCTGCTTCACCACAAAGCAGCATATTGAGTCATATATATTTTTTAAATTGTTTGTTCAAAAGATGCAGGTGATAACCCTGTGGTACTTTTGTACAGTCCAAATGGTCTGTACAAGAAGACCCTCTAAGAAAGATGAAAACAACGCCGGTAGGGACATAAAAGTACATAAAATTCAGTGTTTGGTTCTGTATGTGTTTTGCTTCTATAGGGTTTTGGTACAGCAAAAAGCAAAAAGGTAGGAAATAACATGTTGGTGTTTCATTTTGAAAAATGTAAACATCCAACAATGAATCACCGGCCAAAACTATTACTGAAACTGTTTAGTTGTAGTGGAAACTATTACTAAAACAGTTTAGTTGTTGTAGTGGAAACTATTACTAAAACAGCCTAGTTGTTGCAGTGGAAACTATTACTGACACAGTTTAGTTGTTTCTGTTTCCTGCAAGGAGTCAAGACACCAGGGGTCCGTTCTATAAAGCAAATTCAGAAAAGTGTGGCTTACTGTCAAACACCTGACTTGAACAAGCCTAACAAATGAGATGAGGCTAAAGTAGTTCCATTAAAGCCAAACCACTCTTGTGTAGTCAAACTAATTCAAATCAGGCTCAGGTATTCAGACTAAATGCATGTGCCTGACATTAACCAGCAGCCCATGATGTTGAACACAGGTGAAACGGATTCATAATGGCAAAATCCACCATAAAGAGCTGCAGAGCAGCAGCAGTCTCCCGCACACACTTCTGCTGGAGACAAATGAAGAATTTAAATATATGAAAAAAGCAATGAATAAAATCCAAGTAAAAGGCTGGCAGAAAATTGCTGATCCATTGATTGAGTCTGATGTGTTTCTGAAGGTGTGCTCTTTTCGCACTGCCATCTGTCATGTACAATACACTATGGATACCTGACCATGCCCGACGGGTCCCGTCAGTAACAACAGATATTTGGGAGTGATGTTTTGGTCGGGCTTGATAACACGGTCCGAATTTATTTATTATTTATTTATGTTTGTTCATGTCGGACTCAGGTCGGACTTAGACATTAATACCTGTCACACGCAGGTCTGCTTCAATTACTGTTATGCTGGACAAGGGCAAGGCTTGGATAGAAAAATTCAGCCCATCAGTGTCTCAATTGAGGGACACGCCCCACAACTAACAGAGGAACAGCAAGTGTTGAAGTCATTATATAGACTGCACAATAATCAGTGGGAAAAGGGAAATGCTTAGACATGCATCCACTTAACAAGTATTATTTTACTTTGTAAACATTATTTATTATATTATCAGTAACTAATACCTTTTTTTAAATGATTTCTACCACAAAGTTTAACAGCAGTTAAAGACATATGAATTCAAAATTAAATTTCTTGTCCAAATATTTTTATATTTTTTATATATTAACTAATCTCTTTTCTTTCAAGCTAAGCAGCAACTCAGGCTAACCCTGGCGATTAGTCTGGTCTGGACCAGGTTAGTTTGCCAGCATAAGTTGACATGGTAAGTGCCATGGAAATTGAACTATGCTGAGCTTGTTTTATGGAACTGATCCACTGGAAAAGAAGCCAGACTAATGAAATAAGCCTGACTTATTTGGTAATCCTGCTTTATGGAACAGGGCTCTGCTGACAGCTGTTTTATGCTGATTTATGATCCAGCTGTATATAAAATAATTCAAACTAGCTCCACCTCCAACAGCCACAACAGTAACATGCTGCTTACATGCTGATACTTCAATAATAATCTAACAATGTCGTATATAATAATATACAAAGCATATGGGAAAATGTAAAGCCAAGTTAAAAGTCCATGTAACTAAGAATTGCAACTGACTTATCTGAGCTGGATCTAGTCTTTCCCTTGTGTGTTTGATGTTTTCATTCCCTATCTGTTGTGTTTTAATCTTACTCAAACTGTTACCGTGTGCTGTCTTGGTCAAATCTCCCTCAGAAAAGGAGTTTCAATCTTAAGGGACTTCCTGGTTAAATGAAGGTTAATGCCGCACATCGGACTAAGTGGATTATTAAACTATTTTGACAGTAATTGTTTGGGTCATGTAGCGTATTTTTCATACAACTGCATGCACCGAACCGTAACGTCTGCACCGTGACGGTTCGGGACGAACACACATACCGTTACAACCCTAATTGCAAGCCAGCCAGACAATGAAAATGAAGCAGCTCTTTGCACAACTAAATAAGCGACTGCCAAGTTTTGGAACTGGTCCAACTACCACAACAATGCTCACTCAGCAAAGTATGCTTTATAAGCTTTGATTTGATTTGACTTTGATTTAGTAATTTACGTTCATTTGACTCTCATCCAAAATGTACTAATTTACTCCCCACAGTGAAGGCTTCACTTAATCACTTGGAGGTAACTGGCTGGCAACATTAGAAAAGAGTTTCTCAAGGCTCATCTTTGTTACTGATTAGGTGCCCATAAGTGTTGCACAATGATACAGTTACCTCTGCTCTCTGAATTATTTCATTAACATTGTGAATGTCTGATTGATGTGGTAAGTCACTTGATAGAAATATTGTGTGTGTGTGTGTGTGTGTGTGTGTGTGTGTGTGTGTGTGTGTGTGTGTGTGTGTGTGTGTNTCAGCGTATGCAAACATGATTTTCTATTCTTTATTTTCATGAATATCTCTTTAACCATCCTAAAGCTGTAAAGAAAAAACATGGTGCAATCTCCTGTCACTTTTGTTTAATACACATTCAGGAAATTTAAATAAATTTTCAAAATCCTTGGAATTGGTGACAAGGATTTTGAGCTCCCTCGCATTGCTCTGACAGTTTGTGTCTCAAAAATCTTATGTGATAGTATAATTATCTCTTGTAGTTTAGCTATTTGTTTGACTCACTCATTCAAAAATAGAAAAGAATAAAAACCCAGTTGACTGCAGACATTTCTGATTCTTATTTGGGATTTCTTCAGAGTAAAACTGATAGTGCTGTACCATCGTGTTCTGTTGTAACACTGTTACTGTTAACTGGTGAAGTACTTCCAATGTTAATAAAAATATTGGCAATATACTTAAATTATTTATGCCGTCATGCAGGAACTTTGAGCTGGCCCCTGTATCTGTCACAAAATATTGTGCAGTAGAGTGAATAAATTCAATATTACAATACAGCATGCCTAGTTTTCAAGCTATGCCTTAATTTTGTTTTGCAGTTATGTTGGTTCTAGTTTTAGGTCAGGGAAGCCCCACCACTTTTTATAATTTGAGAAAAACATTGCAGTGTGTACTGTGCATTAAGGATGTGGTGATTCATTCAGCTGTAGCTTGTACGAGGCTTCAGTGTCATAAGGCAGAAAATTTTAACAACTAATAATAAACGATGCTGTTCCTGCATTCATCACGCATTCCCCTCAGTGGACTGTGTTTATCTCTTCCTCTGCCTGTCTGCGAGTGTGACTGCTCACATACATGTCACATGCCCGCCTTCACCCCTCAGTCAAAGAAAACATAGACTTGTCTCTTTGTACCCACTGCTAGTGTGTCAGCTGAAAGAGTTTGAGCGATGTAAGAGATATTCCTTATGAACATAGATCCATTCCAGAGAGATCAAATAAGAAGAAAGTAGGAGGAATCAGCAGATACTACATAGAGGAAAATCCTACATCTGAAATTAATATTCTAATTATCACTGCAATATGGGGGAGTTTTCTTTGAGAAATAATTAAAATCTTTGTGTTATGAATTCTGGCAATTTATTAAATGCTGTTTTATAAAAGATAGAAAAAATTCTAGTTGTCCTACAACTTCAGGGGGCAAATGTGCAAGATTTTTTTAATATAATTTATTCTCATAAGCAGTTAAAACACTACCTTGTTGCTTAAGTTGCAATTATATCACATTGTACCGCACACAACCTGTCAGGACTCAAATCACCTTAATCCTTTGGTTGCTCTAAGATTAGTGTAGATGTAACAGATTGATGTATCTCATTGTGCGTATAGAGATCATGACTAATAGTTTAGACCGATGGTGATGATTGCTGGGTTAATAGATTCATAGACAGATAATACATATAAATAGGCAGGTTGATTGATAGATTGATTGTTCACTTGGTTGACTTGAAATGCTCTTTAACTAATATTGTTGTTATGGACAGTTAGTAAGAACAACTGTGACCTTTTGTTTGAAATATGACACATCTCCATCCTAGCCACATAATGTTCTTAGTCACCCTCAACAGGTGGTAGACATCCAGATGGCTACTTGAATGTTACATCCGATAGACCACTTGCTCCATTAATTAGTTCATAAGTTCTCTCAGCATGTAGCACATACGTAGCTACATTGCCAAGTAAATAATGCGTTGCTGTGTGTCCTACCCTGCACAATTTAATGCGGCTTAGGACATGCTGAATCTTGCCTGCTGTCTTTGCACCTACATTATATAACATATTAATTTAATCCATACATTTGAGTAGGTTCCTAATAATTGTTGACAGACAATCTAGAAGCAACAATGAAAAACACGTAACTTGTTAAAATCGAAACTATTGAATCTCACAAAATAACAAGCAGCATACAGTATATCATGTTTTGGTTGCCATGGAATTGTAGGAATTTCTAAACTTTGTTGGGTCTCTTTTATTAAATTCATTACAAGTGCTTACTTAATTTAAAGCTCCAACCACCTGAGTTCCTCTTGAACCTGAGAGGCTTGATTGCTATATGCATGAGTAAAAATTTCCTTTTCAGAAACAACATGAAAATAACCGTCAGAGGCTAGGGATCTAGAGAAATTAAATGAACTAAATTATCTGCACTTAAAAAAGGAAAAAGGCCAAAAAGCTGTTTGTGAATCCAACAAAGTGCAAAGCATGTTTTCTTAGGCTCAGAATCACATTGTGCTGATGTTTTTATGTTCTGCTGTTTGAGACACTACGAGCCTAAATAAAGACCCTCATAGGTTTTGAATTCCTTATGTAGCAGGAACATTAATTTTCCATTGTGTCCACTGCTGGCACTTAACATTGCAGAAAGTGCAATGATACTGTAACTTTTGATTAAACTATGTTGGGAATGATCCAGGACGGAAGTAGCTAGTCAACCACTGTCCTCTGTCACATTTTGCACATGGTGAACTTTCAGGTCTTGGCACACATTGGGTGGTGGCTGTGCTCAATGACTCATGTGGCGCCCAGTGTCTGAAACTTTCGTCAAACGTCTGGCACATGGTGTGTGTGTCATTGTGGCCTGTGACGCTGGTGGCTCTAAATTCCCCAGTGGCTGATGATTGGTTGTATGAAAGATGAGGCACAGGTAAGGGCCAATCAATGAATCTTAAGAAGGAAACAACACAGTGTGAGCAACTCAGTTACCAAATGGCTCTAACTTACTTGTTAAGATCACCCTTACAATACCTTGCACTTGCGTCATTACTGAGTGGAAATGTCTAATTATTGCCAGCTCATTAAGAATTGTCAGTAGGGTGAAAGTTGTGCATTAGTCACAAATAAAATGTTGGGTGATATTTACTTTTTTTGGAATATTTTAGGGAAATTATTACTTTATTTGCATATGTGTTCATTATAACTCTTTTTTTTGTTTGTTTTTTACAAGAGTGTATGAATGATGTCAGTACCAACTTTCTTTGACCTTTCTGATTTCTGTTTTTTTGGAGCTATTCTGAGAAAAGTTGCCTGTATTTGATAAAAACAGAAAGGTTCTGTCTTAGCAAGCTTGAAGGTCACTTAAAGTTTAATTTAAAATTAGTCATTATAATTGCAGGAGAGTCATGTCTTCATCCCTTTGCAAAATCCAGTCATTATCAGTTAAAATATCCTTCACTAGAAGTGGAAGATCATAATTATTATGGCATTTTTTCAGGGACAGAAAAGGCCAAACAAAGCAGTATATTGCAACAGAATGATTTGTGTGAACAGAACAGCAAATCTCATAAAAAGAATTATGTCTCTCACCAAAAATGTTTTTTAGGAAAGGAAAAACTAGTCATATTAAAAGACCTGGAAGAGGTTCATGTTAGCTCACCTCCACTAGTCCACATGCACTAGTGCACACAACAAAGTGATGCAATGCTTAACGCTGCACAGCATACCACTGTTGCGCTGGCTTGCACTTTGTTTTTTTTGTTGTTTTTTTTGCATACCCCATCACCGAAATAAGCCCCAGCCAGTGCTTAATCAACATATAAGCAGCCTGTGAGCTATAACCTCTCTCAGTCTTTATATTTAATCACCAGTAATAAGCATTCAGACCCTCAGCCGTCAGCAAAGTGTTGCTGCAGCCCCGTCAAATGATTCAGCAGATGTCAGTATCCTTCAGTGGGTTACTTTTGCCTTAAGAGAGTTAAGTAATGTTGCAAAAGTTGAAGTGATCCAATTTCATCTTTCTTCTTCTCTCTGCAGAATAATAATTAAGAGGACTTCCAAAAGGGCTCCTTGCCAGTCCTGTAAAGATGAGATCATTGTGCAATGTCAAATATTTTTTATCAGCTAGACTGCCAAAGATTGGGACTAATGAAAACTGCAAATTGAGTGCCGTCAGCATTTCAAATAGACATTCCTTTTGGATTCTGCTAATTTCCCATTATAGCCTTTCTTCATGATGCCAAATGAAGATGAATGTGCTCTAAACTTTAAAGGTCCAGCAGCTGGAGAAATATTTCATGTGCAGAGTTTAGACTCTGTATCAGCAAAGATACATACATATATAGATTTTGGATAATTGTGTCTTTTATGATAGAAAGGGATTTTTTCATATGCATCTGAGTTTTTTAACTACTGTATTCATAAATACACTTGATTCTCATTCTTTCAAACTGCATAATGGAAGACAATGTCATCTCGTATGATGACAGTATAGCTACTAGCCATTAGAATATTTCTGCAGTCACTGAGATCAGATTCTATCACTGTGTATGCTGAGTGAGCAGATGAGACTGATGGAGGTACTGAGGGGAAGGACAGGGGATGAACAGCAGGAAAGCAGACAGGCAGAGAGGGAGGGGGGGGTCAGGTGGCGTGACTTTTTACTCCGCGGCTCACTGACCTTGACAATGGAGCCACAGCCAGCGACTCGGATAGCTCTCTCCGATAGCGTCTCTTGCTCTCTCTGCTTCGCTGTCTGTTTCTCTCCCTCACTGTCTCTCTTTCTCTCTCTTCCTCTCTTTCTCTTTTTTTCTCATCCCCTCTCTCTGCTTGCTCGTTGCTGGCTGTAGCAGCCAAAATGCACCACCACCTCTCTGCTGCAGCTGAACCCCCTCTTACCTCACGTCTGGTCTTTTTCCAGACAAGCGGGTTTAAAAAGTCAACTACGTATTGAGCCGTCTAGACTGAAGCCGGTCAGCAACCAACCCTCCCCACACCCAACTCCCTTCCCCAACCCCCGACTTGTGACTTGCTGGCTACAGTGGAAAAACGGATGAGGAGCAGGTGACCTTGCGGAGCTTTGTCCTTCATTTCTGGCAAAGTGAAAAATGCCTCTCTGGACACATTATAAAACATAATGCGGCTCATGCATGAATTATTTCTTATTTTTTGTAGTTGCACAAAGCAATAACAAGAAAATCAGAAAATCCTATGTAAGATTCAACAAACTTTCAGCTGCCTCAGCTTGTCATAAATCATGCATGAGCTTGATGAATGCCACCTGTTTATAAGGAGGGTGTGCATTAGTGAAATAAGCATAATCCACAGCCTTTACTATATAAGGCTCTTTGATCCATTTGTGGTAGGGTGTCATCCACAAAAAGTTCCCAAAGAGTAAAAACACCAGGCAACATGAGGAACAGTAGGAGATTTGAAACAATTAGAAAGGATGAATCCAGCTAATGCGTCATCATAACAGCTCTGCATGGTGACAGAAATAAAGAGGGAATGCTAAAAAACGTCTTTCTAAATCACACCACTCCACAGTGGTAGGTAGTCATGGGATATGATAGTCACAGAGACATTAGAGAAAAATATTATATTGTACAGGTAATGTTAGACTGTCAACTGCAGAATAACATGATACCAGACAGAGACCTGCGGGGAGACACAGAGGCAGCTGTCAGACAGCGAGAACTTTCCTCAGAACTACTGAAAAAGTTTCTGTACCAAAATGTAGCCATAAAAATCATTAAATCTAAAAAAAAAACAACTTTCAGATAAGTTGGCAGCCATGAATGTTACAAGAATATACATTTTGCTTTAAGTTTGTATTGCTTGTGTATTAATTGTTTTGTTAATTTATGCATCATATTTAAACTTAATTAATTCAGATTCAAATGTGTTTCTCCTCAGTGAAGAAAGGCAGAGATGATCAATTCATGACTCATATGACAGACCTGGACCACTCGTAACTTTCATTTCTATCTAAGAGAAAACTGGTGAATGCAACAAATGTCCTTAAATCCCTTGTAGTGAGTGCATATTGTTTCAATAACCACGATGTACTAAAGGCTTAGCCCAAATTGGCTCTGTATAAGCCAACAGCATTCTGGCAACAAACATATCCAATGATCTAATAATATATAATATCAGATGCATGATAGTTTTTCTGTGCAACTCCTCTTGAGAAAATCATTGTTTTCAGCACACTGATAAAAACATGACAGTGTTCCACTGTTTACACTTAAACAAGATAAATCAGTCCAGTGCTTCTATTTTCTTTTACAAGGTGTTAGCTATTTAAATGAGGGCACACTCCTTAGATTAAATACAAGTACCAGTGCCACAGTGAACTTCCCAGTCTGCCTGTTACTCTTTTGATGTTCGTTTTATGAGTAATTTTTAACTTCCTGTTTTGGAAGCCAATAGCAACTAACTGATTTACTTCATGCATGCTTGTCATGATTGTGGTTCATGTTGTTTTACCTTGGACACACAAATCATTTAGTTGGAAAATTTACAAACTGAATCAGAAATATGGAAAGTACAGTTTGTAGCATTGCACAGTGTTTTATTGAAACAAAATAACTTGTTCATCCCAATTTATTACCTTCTAAACTCTTAACAGTAAAGATGATAAATGAAGGATTTTGTCAAACACAGAAGTTTTCTGAATAATCAATACATTCTGCAGAAGATCCAGTATAGTTTGAGTGTGTTTTCTGTTCCCTCCTGTCAGTTCATGAGGTGTACTGTACGGCACCCTTAAGTGTGACATTCCATGTAAGGCAGCACGTGATAGTTTTTTAAGAGGTGTCTCCAGCCAGCGGCCCCGCCATGTGCAGTTAGATGACTCTATACTCCCTGGTAAAATACAGTGTTGACAGCTTGATTTTCCAACAGAACAGTAAACTGTCTCGTGTTACACTTTACCGTTTCATTGCTCCTGATTGTGTGATTTAATCATTTAATAATGCAATTCAATATGGAGAAATTTGAAAGTTGTTTGGCATTCTGTCAGGTTTACAGTTTTTAATTATATATTCTCATTGGGTTAGAGTTTCACTATGAATACCACAAGCATCATCAGTAATTTTTTCCAGTGTGAAGATTATAAACAGCGATTGTTGAAACAAATCTTATATAATCAGTCTCTCATCCCACAAAGTCTGACCTCTGGGGAATGATTTCTGTTTCTTAACAAGCTGAACAACAGACGATTGCCTCAATTGTGGCTGCAGAGTGAGCAACACCTTTGCATTTTGCATGTGACTCCTGTCTGGTTATCATATCCTCTTACAGTTTATGGAAGGAAAGGTAGCGGGAAGGTTTTCATTTTGACTAATGGGGAGCGGAAAAAAATGTCAGTCACCACTTAGAAAATGTGAACCCATGCAAACATGCTGAGTGGTCTCATGTCAGACTGCACTACTAAGTTATTCTGAGTCCAGAAGTTTAAATTTGTAAATGTATCTAACTCTGTTCATACATGTTTAGCTACTTTAAGAGGTAATGTAGCATAGAGTTCCATAGCACATATAAACCTATGTGTGCGTGTCTGAGCAGGAGTGATTGCAAAAAAGGAGTGAAGACCCTCAATGTCAGGAGAGATCTCACAGACATGTAGCCAGTGTGTTATGCATCCCACCTTGGGAGGCAAGGGTTGGAAAACCAGTCAAGCAGCACATATTGATTACCCTCTAGAGAATGTGTGCTAGACCTTCGAAGCACAATATGTGAAGCTACTTAGAAACCTCTCATTTCTTTGATGGTTTATCTCTCTTACATCTTTGTCTACTCTTCTTGTGCAGTCCTCCCCACCCATCTTCATCTCCACTTTCTTTCCTTTTCCCACCCATACAGCCTTTCTCATCCTGTCATCCCTGGGCTGGCTGGTGGTCTGTCCCTTTGGGAGGTTAAGGGGCACCCGTGGGTGAGAGGCAGGTTGTGTGGGCATCATGCTTTCCTTTTCCCACAGTCCACGTCAAATGCTGCTGAACCCTGACCCCAGTGGGTCCTCACTCTCAAAATCAGCGAGGAAAGCAATTCAGTTAGTCAGACCCTATTGAGAGCAGGACTCTCCATTGGAGGAAAAAAGAACCTCCCCTTTGCCCCCATCCTAATTGTGATCAGTGCCCTTCCTTTGTCTTCTGGTCAAGCAGGGTCGGATGACCGGCCGCCACTACCCAGGACAAGACTTCCGAAAAGCCCATTCAGCATGTGACTTGACCCTCAGGTTCCATTGCTGACGCACAGGGATCAAACGCTGGGAATCTTTGGGGGTTTTCCTCTATAGAAATTTTTTATCCATTGAAATTCACCCATTTGACAAAACTCAAAATGCCGTTTTTTCCAAAAGTTTTACAAGTGTGGGAAGTGTTCCATCCAGATGCTGGAGAAGACTGCTGTTTCAGACTAACTAACATTTTCATACCACAAGTGTCAAGGTCAAACATGTCCTATGTGGATCTTAACTATATAATGATACATAAATTCAAATATCAAGAACAAGGTATTTATGAACTGTTAATAAGGGTGTTATTCCTCAGTTGGTAAATACCTCATTCTTGGTATTGACTTTATGCATAATTAACAGAAAACAAAGATGCACATGGGACATCTTTCATCCTTGACACTTGTGGTATGAAAATGTTAGTCAGTTCTGTGGCTGTGGCTCCTTTTTCTTGGGATGGGCCTTAGCATTGGCTGTACACTGCTGTTTTCCTGGTAATGATTAAAACCAGTCAGCAGCAGTTCTGTAACAGAGGGAATTAATAGTGCATAAAAATAAACACATTTTCTAAAGTACACCAAATTTCACTTTTGATGCTTAGCCCACAGAGCGCTGTAACTATGCGTATACATACACTGTGATTACTAAAACACAGAAACATGCTTCAAACAACTGGAAAAGGCACTGTGGAATGTGTGTTTGTGTGTACGTGTGTACTTGTGTTTTGGACAAACACATCTTTGTTTCAGCACTGTATGTATTTTGTTGTATAATTAGTTTCTGTGGTTTATCATTAGTCTTTTGTCCCATTTGAATTGCCATCTGCTGTAGGCGACATATCTGTGATTAATTTAGCAAACACATACAAACATGTACATTGACATAAAGAAACAATATAAAGATGTGATCATAGTTATGAATAGGAGAGGTTATGCAAAGCAGAAAAGTTCAGAAAAAAAACATGAACGTTGTGAGTATCTCTGTGTTTTTTTTTTTTTTTTGGTCTGTGTGTGTGTGTGTGTGTGTGTGTGTGTGTGTGTGTGTGCAGACTCTAACTGGATGCATGGTTTAAATCTTTTGCAGAAGGGGAGCACTTTGATTGTAATGCCGCGTGCTGTGTGCTAAAGCAGGAGCCGGCTGCAGCTTTCAAGCCGGTCAACTGTCAGGACTGGAGCGTGAAAAGGGAGCCTCAGAGTGAAAGGAGTGGAGGGTCCCACTAGGGGGGTGAGGGGGTGTCTTGGAGGAGGAGGAGGAGGAGGAGGAGGAGGAGGAGTGGTTTGTGACAGACCTCCTGGGCTTTGAGGGCCCTCTGTGTGGGCTGCTATAGCATGGCGGCCCTCTTCACAAGAAATAGGGAGGGAGGGCGGGTTGAGTGAAGGTGCTGGCGCATTGGCCCCTACAGCATGGGCAGGACGCCAACTCACCCGTTCAAGTCCCATAGACCAGATGTTCCTTGTCAGAGAGCTCTTGGCTTTTAATAAATTGAGTTACTGTAAATCTGTAATAAGGCAAGGCAAACATGGGCACCCCACCACCCCCACTACACATACATCCCAGATATTCTGCCCTCACAGACTGTTCTTAGTGTCCTATGGGTCAACCCGTGGTGAAGGGGCCATGGCCCAGCTACTAAACCTGCCAATTATTTTCCAACTTACACAAGTGGATGTTTAGCTTCCCCTTTGCCCGCAACCCGTATTTTAACTATAGAAAATGTCATTCCTGCTTCTTGACTGTAATACAACCAAGTTTCTGACCCTCACCCTCTGTTGATCGATTAGTGAATTGATCAGCAAAAAATAAATTAGCAGTTTTTTGGATAATACATTTCATTTTCAAGTAAAAATACCACTGGTACAAAATTCATTGATACCAGTTTTTTGAGGATTTTTTTGATTTTGTTTGTTATACACTGTATAATACTACATTTTATACTGTAATGTTTTTGGACTATTATTTTCAACAAAAGCAAAGCTGAAGACAATACTTTAGGGACTGTGAAATCACATGCCAGGTTTTATCACATTTCATAAACAAAATGAATAATTTACTGAATAATGAGGAAATTAATTGATAATGAAAATAATGTAGTTGCATCCATAATAAAATAAGACCAAATTACATGTATAAAATAATAGCAATTTGTTTAGTTTTCATTGGCAGTATGCATCTGCTAAAAGCTGACAAAAATTGAATTATCTATATTTTGAATGTATTCTCTGCAAGCACATGCTGCATATGCTGTTGTCACTGCTAGACTTGAGACATGGGTCATTTACCCAGGTAACAGCAGCCAATGTTTTTGGAAGTCATCTGATCTGCTGCAAGAAAAATAAAAAATAAATGACTCTGCTTGTAAAAACAAAGCAAAAAACATCAACCTGCTCACTGTCCAAATGGAAATCTTCTCAGGCACATCTTTTGGATATATTTTCAGAATGCCTGCCTATATGGAAAGGACATTATCACCGTGAAGGCTCTTAAGTGCAATAGCATTGTTCCAAGGAGCACACTGAGAGGGTCGGCAAGAATGTCCCTTGTGCAGTCTATCTTAGATTTACAGCACCTCAGAGGATGGCTCTGATCTGGCAGTGGTCAGTTGGCTTTGAAGAGAAGTGCACTGTGAGCGAATCACTTTGAACCTGCACTGAGCTGAGCCTGAGAGAGACCCATGGTCCCATCAGAGTGCAACAGGACAGTAAATCTAAAGGCAGCTCAGTTTTGTACTGTGACATGGAGCTTAAGTCTTAATTTGTTGCCTGCTGGTCCAACAGTTCTACAACTGTGGCTTGGTTCCAGGGTGTCCTGAACGCTTTTACTTGCTGGCTAGGATGGGTTTTTGGCATTCCCACTCTCCATGCACAGATTTCAGGTTTATAGTCTTTGTCTTTAATTTTTTTGTCTCCTTGGTTTCTTCTAAACTTCTACATGCATTGTCTCCTGCATTTGCTCTTGAGGCCTGCTGCATGGTTTTGAATGGACATTGTGCTGGTCTTTGCACTCTTGCGCACACTGGCAATCCTCCACAGAAATTTGAAACATCGAGATGCCAACTATGCATGCCTCCTTGGTCTGCAGTTCACCAAAACTGATTGCTTCCTCTTTCACTGCCTTCAAAAACACACACCAGCAATTAGATAACCAATGTATTCTTACATATGAGAAGAATGAGGACACAAATGCAAGAAAAACAACATATTGACAACATGCAACCATTGTGAAAGCTGAAGAAGGTGTATTGGCTACCTATTTATTTATGGTCTCCAGTCTCAAACGGCTCATCTGAGTTCAGGTGGTACCCCTCCACACCACTAGTTATTTCTGTGCACACACGGCTACCCTCTCCCCTTCCCCTCCACCCACTAATACAGAGGAGAGATGCAGCTAGAATTAGCCTGTGTGCTGCCGGTCACTTCTAGTCACGCTGCAGACAGAGTGTGTTCAGTGTCTGAATACTACTACTTTTTTCTGCCTCATTGTTATTTATAAAAAGTCCAAATACTAAACAGTGGACAGAGCTTTTCATCAGTAAGTGGTACAGGACGATGCTGTGCTAGCGTAGCATATCTTGTAATGTCAGGAAGTCACCAGATAATCTGAAACACCAGGGGCATCATTTATAAAAATGTGCATAGGAACGTTACTAAAAGTGTATGTACACCCAAAAGCCAAAGTTTGTGTACGCCAGAAAATATTCAGACTTATAAAACCCTGCGCACACACACCTGTAAGCAATCTTTTCATTTAGAAATCACAGTGTGACTACAGAGTGACTACAAGTATGCGCACCTGTCTCGGCACACATTTGATTATGTGTGTACAGTAACACAGGAAAATATGATGTTATTTAGACGTTAGGTAGATGCTTTATTCTATGCAGCTGCGCTGTCCTCTCCTCTTGCGCTTCGGGAGTGGGCAATATGATGGAGAGACGGTGATGATTAAATGTAGAGAAGGGATTTTGATTCAGAGTTTTCAGTTAGATTCTAAAGAGATGGTACTGAAACAATTCCTCAGTGCAATGCAAAATAACGCTGTTGAATTAAATCATTCTGATGACTAACACATGATACAGGTTGAAATTAAATGCGTGATGGGCAATAATAAAACATAATCATTCTTCCCACTCTTCATTTCTTCAATCTGACATCAGTTCACCACTGCACTGTATGTGTTGCCAATTCCCCCTTTCCTCCAATCTATGCGTACGCATGGGTCAAAGTTTGCTTAGGGGTCTGCACTTTTTCCCATCAAGTCTGTTTTCAGATCCTCTGACACTGTGAGAGGAGAGGAAATGGTGAGCCAGTAAATCAGATCAATAACACACTATTTAATGTTTGTTTCACAGCAGTCATGTTCAACAGCACAAATAAACTGAACTGAAATTATTTGAAATTTGAAAACTCGATTCATTTTTCCTGGTCAAAAAGGAAATTAAAAAGTAGTTTGATTTTCTTTTCATATTTAGAATAATGACAGATATAAAATCACTGTCAAATAGAAACCTCTGAGTATGGATGTTGTCATCAAGGCAAGAGCATTTGGAATTATTTATTTGTTGTAATAGGAAGTCACTTTGCACTTGAAGTTGTAAGGGTCTGTTGAATTGATTGATTGCATTTTCGTTTATTTTGATTTATTTATACTTTGGAGAATATAGTTTTATTTCATTTAGTTTTAGTTAGTTTTTTTGTCATGGTAAAGGTGACATTTTATATTTTAGCTCTTGAATTGCGTTCAAAGTAAAATGAAAAATGAAATGGCAACCTCTTGATTTTTTTGGGAAATAAATCATTTAGATTAGTCAAGTAATAGAAAAATTAGTTGAAAGATTAGTCATCAGGAAATTAGTCATTAATGTCAATACTAGATTAAAGAGCAACTTTGTTGTGCTGGGGGACCTGAGATGGATAACAGTTTGGCATGGGGACCATCCTGATCCATTTATACACCCCTCTTTGCCTTGAAGTCTTCACATCTTGTAATCCGGAAACAAATGTAGCCATGTCATGTGTCTTACCTGCTATTACCAGCTAATACTTTCACTTAACAGATGATCAGATCATTATCTACCTTGGGTAAGGCTTGGGGACAGTAATCTCCTCAGATGCAAAACCCTGGGTCCACTGCCCAAGGTGTTACAGCCGTGCTTAAATAGGCTTTAGACTTAACTTACTGGCCAGTGGGCTGTTTCATTTGACACCTTTCACAGTTTGTGGTGCAATGTTTGTTTTTTCCCTGGCTTCCCAAGTGTTCCCCTCTCTGGGACCTCCGGGCTTTCTCATGTCTTTAAGACTCTTTAGGTAAGCCGGAAAAGCAAACAAAGGCATATCTATTGTATGGTAAGTGGATCTCACATTACCTTCCCATTTCAATGCAGTCGCCAGTATGGGCCACTTTCCAGGTGACTGATATCTTCACAGGGGCCAGCATGTCAAGGGATGGTGTAATTGATTGTCTTGGATATTTGAGTATGCCACTTTCCCTAGTTCAAAGACCCCCTAATGCTTCCTTCTCTAGTTATATAGCTTACCCGTGTTATGAGTTTTTGACACGACAGTGTGGCGTGATCATGCGGTCATGGTTGTTAGGACAAGGGCATAGGAGGCCTTATCGAAGGCACAGTTATTTCAAAACTAATACAAAAATTCAAAATTTGTTCTTGCCTAAATATACTGTAGCAATATGCTTTGGTCGTTCTCTGCTGCCTCCCTGCTAGGTCACTTTATGCACACATGCTCTTAAGTAGCCTTTGAACAAAGGATGTTATTTTTGTTGGAAAAGGGCCCCTGTTGAAGTTTATCCAAATGAAAACCTCAAGGCTGAAATCATCAGTTCTCCAATGAGTTTATTGAGTAAAGCTCTGCTTGCCCCACAGAGGAGTTTTGATAGTTGCCTGCAGGAAGGCAGTGTTTGAAGAATGACTTATCTGTTTCAGCAAGTCCTTTATATCAGCTCCTCTTTATGTTTTGGCTTTTTTTACACATGGCTGAAAGGCAAAATCTTCTCAAGTGAATGTTTCCTGTTCTACCTTTCATGATCTTATTACTTAAACAGGAAGATATTATTAGTATTATTTGATATTATAGAATTTAGTTTTGATATTTTTCTCAGACTTTCAGAACCTGAGGCGACTTACGAGAGCCAGACTCAACAGAAACTTGCCCTAGATGAGAAATTGTGAGTTGACAGTGGCATAGCTGAAAAATTAAATGATAAAATGTTTAATTTTACTATGGATAGTTATTGATCATTTTTGATTAACTATCTTTAATAAAGACTAGGAGAAACAAACCAGTTTATTTTAATGTAATTTAAAAAGTTTTTGTTTTGTTTTTTATCAACAATTTCCTCATCTACACTAATTTTCTCACGCCACACTGTTGTTGGTGTCTCATGTTGATTGTGTAACCAAACAGCATGCCTGTTAAATGACTGGCTGTTTGAGAATCACGCATAGCACACTATATTATCAAGAACCCTCGGAGATTCTTTATGTGCTGCACACAATTTAATGCCTTTAAGTGAAACTATCTAAACTAACAGTTTTCTTATTGTTATGAATTGTCTATTGCTGAAACATTGCTATTTATCAGTATTGTTTTATCACCTGGGCCTTAGTTGACAGCGCAGATCACTTAACTTTATTTTATGATTGTGATCTGCTTCAGGAGTGTATCCAACAAATCTGCATCTGTTCCATCTGGCTTTGCAGTTAACCTCTGCAGGAATGCTAGACCTGACTTTAAGATTTTCCAAAAATGTGTGTCAAATATGACCAGTCTTTCATATCAGAAAGATCACAAACATGGCATGTTAACAGAGTGTACTCTGCTGTCTTGGACTTTTGCCATTGCAACCTAGATAAAGGCACTTAACCTGAATTAATAAAGGGCACAAACTTGACTACAAAGATAACAATTGGAAACATATACAGTAGAAATACATACTATGTCCAGGGTATAGATAATGAAACGCTCTGTGACTTAAATTAACTTTGAGTTTGTGATCATTTTTTAAATTGTTTTTTTTTTCAATAAGATAAATAAAATTAAAAGGACAGAAAAACAAAACAGAAACAGAGAATGCTCATACAGGGATGCAGTAGCTATCAGTCAGACCAAAAAGAAACAAATGCCATGAGAAATACATACATACATGCTTTAATTTTGAAGCCAGTAAAGACTGCAATAAAGGTGGTACTTTTTAGGGTTTTTCATATCTTTTGTTATAAAGTCTCTTTCACTTAAAAATTTAATAAACAGAAATGTGGGATTTTAAGAATAAGTGGCTTGTCATGTTTGTACATCCACAGCTGGACTGATGGTCACTTTGACTGAAAAGCACAATACATATTTTTACTTAAGATTGTAATCGTACTGATTTTTTTTTCTTCAATACAATCCATTATTTAATAAGATGGACATTTGGGCACAATACACCTGCTCTGTAGTTTGAATCCTCAATTTTATTATCAAATTGAACACTGCCAAACAAAGGATATAAATTTGGGAGGAATATAAATTTGTCAGGGTTCTTTTTTTTCACATATGTTCTTAGTAGCCAACATCATGCACCTCCATGACTAAAACTTGGCCTCAGGCATCATTCTCTTCTCTCTCTTCCACCCCTGTCTGCCTCCCTAGTGTGCTTGGATGGTCAGGAGGCCAGAGCAGGGCTTTGCTGCCAGTAGACAGCCGCCAAGGCTGACAGGATATCCTTTTGACTTGACATGATGCCAACAGTGACCATCACATGTAGTAATCTGGCAGTGGCAGGGGAGCAGCCGGGTGCCATGCATGCCCATCCGCCGTTTTAAGCAGCCTGATGAAGGCTTGCCAGGTTTGCAGCTTAAGCTTAGTGGACTAGCCATTGACAGCCACTCCCTGCAGACACTGGATAATTGTCAAACATGAAGTTGCACAGCATTTGTAATGATGCAGCATTTCCTCCAGACTCATGTTCAGCCTTCATGTATCCGTATTCAGGCCTATGTTGGAAGATCAGCCCAGCAGTAACTGTTGAGTTGTCACATTATTTTAATCAACATGTAAAAGTGTCAGCATGTCTTCTTAGGTGAAAGAAGTTTCTTTCAGTAGCCTAGATATTGATATTGTAATTAAAGAAATTCCTTAATGCACATTTTCCCACCCTGATTAACATGATACCATAATATATTAATTAATTCATTATCCAAACCGTAATAGATTATATCAGATTATATCATCCATCATCAGTCCATTCATTATTAAATCTTACTAACAAATATCATAAATTATTGTTAAATGTTCCACAGCTGAAAGCTGTTTTAGTGCAATTGTTTTCCACTAAAAAATGTACCTATTTTGTGCAAGAATATGTCAAATATTAATGCTTGTGGTCAGATTTTGATATTTTACTGCTTTTAAAGTCTTCCAGCTGAATAATCCATCAGACAAAGAGTTGTGACCTTTTAGAGTTATTTCATGTCATACATCATAATGTTTGGCCACCAAAATTAATTTCACAATCAGGTATCTTGCCACGGAAACACTATGCTAATCAGTTATTCTGGAAACAAAAAATAAAGGAATGCTGTTTATAACTGCCTGGGACTAAAGAATTGATACTAAAAAATGAAATATAAAATCCAACCCATGCAAGTTCTCAGTCATTGCACTGTCCACACTTTGCACAACTAGTCAGACTCAGAATTCACTGTAACTATTCAGTCCCATTGCCAAAGAGTTCTGCTTTACTGAACTGTACAGCTTTCCCCACAAAATTATGCCCCTGTAGCCAACATGGCTGGATTCCAGCAGCGTGAACACAGTTGACACAGACACAGGTGATTAAAGATTTTTTGACACCCATATGCATGTATAAGCCGCTTTCTCCCATGCACAAGGCAAGGCCCCCGGTCTGTATGACCTAGAAGAAGCTAGACTGGATGACCCAGTGGTCATCCTAGGAGCCATATGGCAAGCACGTCTTGTGTGGCTTACCCTTCCCACTGCCTCACGCAATTCCTTAAGCAAGCATAAGTGTGCTTAGGAGGACTTAATCTCAGAGAAACTGGTTTGGGCCACTCTGTAGACTGCCAATGTGGATGCACCCAGCCGTTAGGTCATGGGGTTCCTTCAGTCATATTACACTGAGACAGCGTCTCCTCTCCGCCTGCTGTGTGATTAAAATCTTTGGATTGGATGTACCATGTCAATGAAATGTCCCGAATAAGAATGTGGTAGTAAGGTAAATGAGGTATCTATATATATCTATAATTTCATATATATGTGTGTGTATGTGTGTGTGTAAATATGTAAA
>JANJYP010075987.1:0-27191 GCA_024605115.1 Rastrelliger brachysoma
ATATTCAGTCTGCAAGTCACTATATCCTAAGATTATGGCTATATAATAAATCTCCATAAGACAAAATTTTATGTTGTCAGCATACTAAAAGGTTCCATTTAAGGGGTTCATCCATTCATGTAGCCTATTGATAATGTTATTAATTTTGTTAAATCCTTTAGAGATCAGTTATAAGGCATTAGTTTGGGTTGTAGGTTGTGAATAATGTATCTGATTGGTGAGTCATAGGTAATAGTCAAGTAAGCAGTGTAAGTCTGCAGTTAAAAACACATCACTTTTTTATTCAATGGGAACCATTCAGATAAAGATATGTTCAAATAACAATAAATAATAGAATCAGAGTCTGTATTTTAAAAAAAAGCAACAGAACAGTTAAAAAAGACTGTGTGTGGGTGGCAGAAAGTAACATTCATCGGTACATTTAGTCAAGAACTGTTTGTACAATTATGTTGTTATATTTGACTTGGGTTTTTCCATCTGATACTGCTTCAGGCTATATTTACACTTTACTACATTTATTTGATGACTTTAGTTACTTTTTAGATGAAGAGTGTTGGATTTTAAAATCCAACACATTGTTAAAGATGAAATCAGTGGTTTCCAGCTCTTTAGCCTTTTGATATCTTACAAAAAGCAGTGTGTAAGCAGGGTTACATTTTGGATGTCTATGAGTTGCTAACAACTCCATTAAATACAATTTCTTACATGGTTTAATTTCCAGTAATGTTCAAACAATCAAATATTTTCCCAGAAATAAAATATAAAAGTCAAAGCAGATTTCTAGGTCAGGTTAGGTTGCTTTATTCATACCTGCAGTGAGCTGACATTCATACGATACAACATTTATTTATATATTTGTTAACAACCCAAAGAGAAAAACATGATAAAGATGAAAGATAAGATAGAGATAAAATAAATAAGGTAAAAGATAAGATAAAAATGCTCCATGGCTCAATGCTTCACCAATAAAAACATAGATTCCCTTGGACACAAAATACCAAGATAAAAACTTTGAAAAAAAAAAAAAAATAGATCATGTGCAAGGCGTTCAAAGTTACTGCTTATTGAGTTCAGTGATGTCAGCAGGAATGAAACTATTCCAAGAGTGTTTGGTCTTACATTTAGGGACCAAATAGCTCTGTCTGGAGAGGAGAAGCTGGAACTCACAGCACAAGGGGTGAGAGTCATCTTTAAAATAGAAAAAGCAATCCTGGTATACAGGGAATTTGTAGAAAGTTGGAACTCACCGATCAGACGAGATGACCATTTAACAATGTGGTTGAAAGCAGTTTTCTCTTTTCAAGATGTGTGACTGAACCATAACACCAAAGAAAAAGATAAAACAGATTCAATAATGGACCATAAAACATGATCAGAATGCTTCGGTCAACATGAAAGTGAGAGCTTTCTTAATGCAGATGCAGTTGACTCTTCTTCACAGTTTACTTCAAAATTCAATTTGTCATCAATAACAGTTCCAGGATATTCATGATAGTCTGACCTTTAATTAAAGTGTCTTGGTGCATCTGGGTGTTCCTCCTCAATAACCATGTCTTTGGTTTTTACTATATTAATTTGGAGGTAGGACAAAAACTCATGTACCACTGAACCATGACTAGATTAATTACACTGCAGTAAGCTGACAATTACAGAATCATCCATATACTTAATTATGAATCTATTTTCCTGTCTGCTTTGGCACATGTTTGTGTATAAGATGTAAAGAAGTAGTAACAAAACACAGCCCTGAGGTGAACCAGTGTATGAGCACTTTCTCTCAGAGAGAATGCCATTTACTATCACCCTTGGTGTTCTGTTGGTTAAAAAGTTTAAAATTCAACCCACCAGGTTGTTATTCAGGTTCTTGTAGCCTTTTGATTGAAATATGAGGTTGGATTGTATAAAAAGCAGAGGAAAAATCCACAAATAAAAGTCTGGCATGGGTCCCTTTAAGATCTAAATGCTTGAAAAGCTTATTTAGCAGAGTGAGTGTTGCATCCTCCAGGAACAACAGCAGCGTCCTTCCAGATGGTGGGTACATGCTGTGTCTGTAGTGACTTATTATAAAAGTGGTGAAAGATAGAACTTAGCTCCCTAGCACACAGTTTTACAGTGCGCCCACAGATATTGTCAGGGCCATGGTTTTTCTTAATTTTAACTGAGAAAAACATCCTTGCTGGCAAATGAAAAAAAAATGCTGGTTATACTTCACTTTATCACTCAGCTCTAAAATCAATGGCATCAAAATGACTACAGAAGCAATTAAAAGCATTTGCAAGGTCCAAGTCAGAAGGAAACCCATTTCGGGTGACTTGGGCACCACAATGGTTTTCATACTTGTTCAGACAGACCCTAGTTCATTTGCTGCCAGTTTTTTTTTCCAAGTCTAATTAATAATTTTACTTTGCCATTAAAATTTCAATTTTCAGTTCATTAGTGGCAGAATGCAGATCAGAAGCTGTTCCCTGATTGACTTCCTTTGAAGACATGATTTAACTGCTTTGTTAACCCATGGTTCTTCTGCCACCACTATGAGCCTGTCTACAATTGTATATACAGTAACATGCAGTCTGATATTGTTTGTGCATGAGAATAAATATGTATTCAGTATTCATAGAGTTAAATACATCAAATCATTAGTCAAGTTATTCAATGTTCACACAGGCTTGTGGGCACAGGTTTCCCACTTTTCACTTCTTACTAAGTTATCAAATTTATCTGAGTACATCAAGTCTTTATTTATAAATGTTTCTCATAGGTCAGAGGTCACATTTGACCAGGCTGTTGTGGACTGTTTGAGGATGTCACCTGAAGAATAAAATAAATAAAAAAGATATAGCAGATGTCACACTGGAGGATGATAAACACTACCAAGATTATTCACAACCACATCAACCTGAACAGCAAACACATCATGTTATAGCTGTTAAATGGAATTTTGTTGTTTGTGCACTCATATATGTTTTCTCACTATAGCAGAGGTTGAGTAATCTGTGCTATGTTCGACCACAGTTATCAATGCAATTCATCTTTATGTGGTTATTAGATGTTAGAGTAGAAACATCCTGCAATTTCCCCATATTCCCATCACTCAATGAGAATAATTAGAGCACACAGAAGTTAGAGTCTGGTGTTAGACAAGAGTCCACTTTTCAAAAGAGAGCAGTGCTAATGGTACATGAAGAGTAGCCTGTAAGTGTGTTACATAAATACTTTTGTCTGAAGTCACAATCCATCTTTCAACTAATAGGACTAAAAGGACAGAGACCGATCTACTTGATTTCACTATTATTGATTGTTTTTACTCGTACAAATCACTGCCACCAGGTAAACAAAACCTCCATAGAACCAGTCCTGATTATTCCTAACAGGTTAAACATTAGTCGATACTGAGGTAATATGTGTGTTTGTGTGTGTGTGTGTGTGTTTTATGTGTGTGTATGCGTGTGTGTGTGTGTGTGCCCTCTTTGTTCCTGCTTTTTACTGACCATTAATCTTTTTAACCTAGTTTCAAACCTACAATACACAGTTTATTTTTTGTGTTCATTATGATTACTATTTCCCCAAAGTAGCATAAATCAGGGCAATAATTCATGTCATCTGCACCAAATACTTGTTTGTTCTTCTTCTTCTTCTTGTTTTTTTTTAACAGTGAAAGTGAAAGCTGAACCACATAAACCACAGATGTTGTGTTTTGTTGCTTTGATTGTTTGTCTTATTACTTATTTCCTTTGTTTATTTTACTAAACTAATTGAAAATATATTGAATATTCTTTTTTTGAGAACAAGACCAAGAGCAATTTTGAGGTATTTATTTCTTCCCCTCTATACATTTCAGAGGAATGTATTGTACATTTTACATTAACTACATAGTATATAGTTATTTTGGAGATAATGATTTCACACACAAAGATTTGAAGAATGCCACTTTTATCAATTAAACTGCTCAACAGTTTATAACAAGTTTGTTTGTTTCACCGTAGCATCAACATTAACGTGCTGCTTACACCTTAATGCTACAGCAATGATTGTCCAGTTAAAAACACTGAAATGGACTATTCTGTTGAGTTGGTTATTAGCCTTTTAAGTGTATATATTATTTTTCTATGCCCATTTTCATTTCACTTAAGTAATATTTTGAGTTAAGGACCTGAGTATTATAACATTGTTGTAATTGTTCTTTATCTGTGCAATCATTGCTTTTATGACATTATGTAACTTAAATCTTCTGTAGATGATAGCTATGACATATGAAACAGGATAGTACAATACAGACACTGCAGGAAATTTGCTGTGCAGTGATGAAATGGTAGATGTTGCACCTGTATAAGCTGTCCAGTAGATGGAGCTAAACTCCCACCAAATGGGAATCAACTTGAACAAAGGTACTGGGATTCTGGAGAAGAGGCTCATATGAATCTATCATTATGTATGTTGACCTCTTATGCAGATTGAAGCTGTGCTTATCTCGCATGTAAATGTAAAAATGCATTGTAATTCTGTGTCTCAGTAGAAAGTACATGTTGTTTACCGCCTATTTGTGACCATTTTTGTAATAGCAGCTGTTTTATTGCAAACTGTCAACAACACCACATGCTGGCAAGTGATAAAAGGAAATGAAATGATTTCCTTTACTCAAAGGATTGATTCTTAGGCCTTTTATTTCCTCTCCCAAAGATGAAGCACTCTCAGCATCCAGCAGCAGTGGATGAAGATTTAATCTCGCTCTTGATGAATGACCCTCTACTCCTTTGTCGGAGGCAGCTGAGGCAGACTTCCCTCAATTGAAGAGAAACAGTGGAATGATAGTAGGATTTGTTTTCTGTGATTTTGAAAGCTTTCTCTTTATAAATGTGCACATGTGCTGTTGAGTTCATGTATGAAGTGATGAGGGGACAGAGACTAGTCCTGCTCTAGGAGGTGTCTGATGATGAACCACTGTTTGGAGAGAAAACAAGACAGAAGATGCAAAATATGTCTGGAGGTCATAATTCATTGTATAACATTAATGCACTACAGTCAGATCTGTACTTTATTTCAAGGTTTTCATCTTGTCAAACATTTTGTCTTGAATCAGGTAGAAATGAAATAAAACATCTATTCATCAGTTGCTCAAAACTTTCAAATTCTAAAAAAACATAACTATTTTTTAAAGCAATATGTGTTATGTATCAGATTAAGATTTTACACAAAACAACATACAGCAAGCTTATAAAATACAGTAAATTATTACATATTAATGCAGTGGTTCCTAACTTTTTTGGCTGAACCTTTATGAACAGAAGTTTATGTTTTGGGTCCTCTTAACTGACACATATCATATGTTTTTTTGAGTAATTTCACCAAAACGTGATTTCACTCTACTTCTCAAATATATTTTTTAACTTAAATAATTGTTTGAGGCATTAGAGGTATGTAGTGATACAAATGATCACAAAAAAAGCAAACAGGATGTAATAGGTGACATCTGACGTTATGTTGTTTTCTAAGTGATTCAAAGAAAGTGTGAGAAAGAAACATACTCAAAACTCCAAAGCAGTTTTTAAATAGTGGTGGATACAGTATTCAGATCATTTCCCTAACTAAAAAACACCAACACAAGGATGTAAAAATCCTGTATTCAAAACCCTGAAGTAAAAGCACAGGAGTATGATCACTGCTGCAGTGATTACTGGAGCATTACTGCAAAGAAGAAAGTGTTTCCACATACTGAATAAAGCCTCGAATCGAAAAATAAATAACTTTTTGTTGTACCATAGGTTTCAGTGGTTGTTGCCTGATTGTACAGATACTTCTATCTATACACACAGACAGGAATTGTTATTATTGTGTTTTGGGAGTTGATGGTTGGTTCTTCACAGAGGTAAACTTCATTGTTCTGCAGACACACCTGGGCTCCTATCCAACTGGTCTATTTAAAGGGCCATTCTTTGTCCAAAATACAATTTTCTCCCCAAGGCTCTGAACAAATCTGGCTTAGCCTCAGATCTCCTCTCTTTTTTGTCACTTTCTTATATTTGACCATGTTTTGACAATTTTCTTACACAATAGGACACAGATAATATTCTGAAAAACAAGACAAAAAGATAATACTATAGACAAAGACATTGTCTTTGTTGCAAATGTATGCATTTAAATGTGAATATAGGACAACATGCTGTAAATTATATAGTTATTATTGCAGTTTAATATTGACTATCTTTTGATGATACACTTGTTTTATTCATTAAAGCTTTTGTTACTCTCATTGCTCACACTAAGTATAGTTCATCTATTCCTGCATTGTGTAGATATTATTCATCTATGGTAACAGCTCTCCACTGGTACTGTATCTGGATGAGTTGGTGGAGTTGGAAACTCCATTAGGGTGGGCCCCTGATGAAAACCCATTAATGGTTCTCGTAGCCGGAATTGAGGTCGGGGAAAGACCTGGCAGTGCAGCCACACACAAAGCCATAAAGCCTGATGTAGTTGCCTCTCATCGAGCATCAGCAGCAGAGGAAGAATAACTGTCCCGGCATCTGCAGACCTGTTGAATTAAAGGGGACATTAACTGCTGCTTCCTCTGCATTATTGATGGCCGGCTCCATTCCTAAGGGCCATTATGCCTCCTATTTTTCCTCTTGCAATTTTCTGGTAGACGTCCCACTGTCTTCAAACACACTTCTCCGATGAAGGTGAGTAAGGGTTCAGGCTGAGGGCTTGCACTACTCCCTGCAGGGTGCTGTTATTTTAAGCTGAACCACCACAATCAGTGTTGGACCATGGAGCCCCCACAGCTCTCGTTCCCTGTGTGATATGAAAGTAATCACAGGATGACAAGCATGTGGTGATGTCTGTTATGCAAGGTGCCACCTACAGTAACAAGACCTAAAAAGACAGAGAAGTTTCCTCTGTAAGGTGCCAAATCACATGACGCCTTAGAAGTAGTGGATGTATATTTCTCTTTCCCCTTGCAGTGTGACCTCAAAGAGACCAAGAAGAAAAAGGAAAAAAAATCAGGGACTTTTATTTGATTTTGATGCCAAATGCACACAAACTGGATTTGCCTCATGACTCACCTCAGCCGCCACCTACAGTACATTTGTTGTCGAGCTCTCAAACAGAAGCTAATGCTGCTGGCTTTATCTGCTCTCACACAGCTTGAGACACCTTACCTCACGGCTGACCTCATCCTGTCATATGATTTAATGAGCAGAGCTGTGTCACAAACCACAGTGTCAGGGGTATGACAAGATAGGTCCACACAATGCACTAAAGATTAATGAGGTCATCTCCTCTCTCGGTGGGTGTGTGACAGAGTGGAAGAAAGAAATATGATGACTTTGGAAGTCATATAATAAATGACATAAATAGAATTGAAATAAAAGCTTCTCTATTCATAGCCAATTATGAAGTTGTAGTGTTTAAAGCTCTGGTCTACATATCTGCTTTGAATTTCATAGCACAGCCCGGTCAATAATAATGGGCTCACATTTTTTGTATTCAATCTTCTGGGATTTGTGTATTCTGCCCTTTGATTCTGCTTGTGTGTGTGTGTATGTTTACTGAGATGTCTATGAGGCAGATGGCTTTGGGTTTATGATGATAATACTCTCTGAGGGTGTCCAAAATCAATCAAATTCAAATGCTTGCCTCCCATCTCCACAGGCTATTTCAAAGGTTGGTATTGATTATTCCACTCATTCCTGCCTTTCGGGGGGCCAGACGAAAGAGACTGCTTGAGAAATGGAGAGATGATAATGCAATTACTGGGGGTAAAGCCTTTGTAGGCTGGGCAGTAATACTCGAATAGAGCGGAAGTTGAATGTCAGAGACAAACAGATGTATTATCATAACCTCTGTGAGTAGTCAGAAGGCTAATGCCTGTCATAACACCCGAGATCTTCTGAGTAAGGGACTGTATACAAATTATATGGTAAGAGTGGAAGTGGGGGTAAGGAGTGTCAAAAAGAGGGAGCGTATTTTACTTTTTGCTTTTGCTGAAGGGAAGATGACATAAATTTTCATCTGTTTTGTGTTATATTTCATATTGGTGAGACCTACTAAGCCAATATCAAAACGATTGCTTAGAGATGCAATGTTTAAGTCACACTTAATCTGCATAAATTTTGATAATCTGTTACTTGTTTGAGTCATTTTAGCTTCTTAAATTTGAGCATTTGCTGTTGTATGTAAAATAGTCAACTGAGCATCCTGAGATTATGGACCACTGGTTGGACAAAACAAGCTAATTGAGGGCATCATAATGGGCTCTAGGCAATAATGAATATCGTTTTTCTAAATCACAATATTTGCAGGCCAAATTATTTAATTGAGAAAATAATCTAAGCAGTTTAGTCGACAATGAAAAACTATGATACCTGCAGTGCTAAAATAGTTTTATGTATGCCATGGCTGTGCAATTTTCCATTAGCAAATGATATGAAATATCTTCCCTACAGCACAGAGCTGCTGCACAGTTCACTGATTCAGTGGCTTTAATAACCATTTATTTAGCTCTTTATTTAAAAATAGAGATTTACTATAGTCCAATTTTGTACATACATTTAGTATCTTGATATATTGGGGGATTAATATTAATCTTTTACAAAGGTTTTGCTCTCTCTCTCTCTCTCTCTCTCTCTCTCTCTCTCTCTCTNTCTCTTAAAATAAAATATAACATTTAGCACAGTTTTTTCTTACAATTTTCTTACAGTACTTAACTTGTATGCCAACCACTGACAAAAAATTGATTTAAGACAACATCCCATCATAGACTGGCCTCTCTATTTTGTCTGAAATAAACTGCATTTTTTCAAGATAGAGGCTGAAAACTGATTTAAAAACATATTCATTCTATCAATAAACCCCAAAGCCACAAATAATCCTGAAAAGTACACACTTAATCATAATAATTATGTCCTTAGTGTAACTAAACAAAGAAAATAACAAGTTTCTATAAATAGTGTGCTTCTGTATTCAAGTGTGTACAATCACTCTGTTATAATAATTTGGAGCTGGGTGAGGTAGGCTCTGTCTGTCCCCCTTCCTGTCACCACCACAGACCAGGATCACAGACCTCCACTGGATGGCGCTGAAATACCGGCTCAGAACCTCTCGGTTCCACACTGACGCGCACACAACACACACACACACACACACACACACACACACACACACACACACACACACACACACACACACACGCAAATACGCGCGCACGCTGATGAATCCGGCTCCTCTCACACCCCTCGGACACCTGAAATCCATTTCTCTAACTGCACGAAGACGTTGCCAAAAACCCAACTGCGACCAGTATGTGGAAGGAGGATTGTAAAAAATCCCATTATGCTTGAATCCAGAAACTATGAGTGACGGTCCAGCTGCTGAGGCGCTCTGGCGGATGGGAAGTTGTGAGTCAGAGCCGGAGGACCGACAACTTTTATAGACTTTCAAGTATACCGCCTGCAAGTATCCAGCAACCCCAATTTAGACTTCTTTGACTCTGGGATTGTGCGTCTGGAGAGCTTTGACATTAGACCAGCGATTTTAGGTTATGTGCTGTCGAGGACGACTTGAAGCAGCAAGGAAATGCCATTTCTCTAAAGAAAAGGTCTCTGGTTTTTGTGGTTGACAATGGAGAATAAATGAAAGGGACGCTTCCCGGGATTAATTGACAGCTCAACGACAGGTAAGTTACACACTCACATACTCTGAGACGCATAGTTTTATTGTCATTTTATTAAATTCATTAAATTGTATAATTTGCGGCTATTATACGTTAAAATGAACAGAAAACATTGCATAAAAGCTAAATATATTGTGAATATATATAATGAAATACTCCAATAGCTCAGCCTATGAGTGCGAAACAGCCAAGCAGCCAAACCTATGAATAAACTACGTTTATCGATTAGTCTATTGATCGTTTCCTCTAATAGTTATTAACTTGTGAGACAGCAGAAGGCTGCTGGAGACTAATGACTTAAGACGGCGTACAGGTGTAGCTGCAGGCTGGAAAGTGTTCAGCTTCTTACTGTCGAGATATAGCTACACACAATATAATATCTGTGCGGCAACACGAAATCATCATTGACTGCTTAAATTAGACACAATCCAAATTTCCCCTTTCGAAGGATCTGTCTGATAATTTTTGGGTGCACAAATGCTTTGAAGCAACTCCTTTCTATGCGTAAATCTACACAGAAAATTCTCTTTTTATACACTTTAAAAAAGGAATAAAAAAATAATTTAATATACAGCAATGAGTGATGTGTGTGGTCTCATCTACACACAGAAGTTTTTATGTGATCGTAGATCAAAGAAAAATGTGAACTGATTCATCACTGATTATCTTGTGGAAACTGGCATGTAATCTCTGTTCTGTCAGTCTGTTACCATCTATCATCTATCTATCTATCTATCTATCTATCTATCTATCTATCTATCTATCTATCTATCTATCTATCTATCTATCTATCTATCTATCTATCTATCTATCTATCTATCTATCTATCTATCTATCTATCTATCTTCAGCTGTTTTTGGTACCCCCCAGAGAGAACACATATTTTCTCAGCATTTCCATCTGACACGGCCCATCAAGAAGCCTGTACCTCGATGAAGGTAACCCCAAACATAAACACGACTCCCCACAGTAAAGTTCTCTTCAGCCAAGTCAAATCGCTGCTCTGAAATGGGACTCAGAGCTGAATTCACAGCGTGGGCCATGTCCTCCATCCAGTGTGATTCCCCTCAACTCAGATTGTGAAAAAACTCCAGCTATAAGCGGCTTGTTTGTGACTTAAGAAAAGTACAATGCTGTTTTCTTGTTGGATTATGTTGAAGAGACATGGATGGAGTCACTAATGAAAAGTGGCTCTTGTATTTGCTGTCAGTTGCTCAGCACACAGACTGTAGATTTTTATGATGATGCTTACACATGAATGTGAATATTTCTCTTTTCTCCAACCTCTCTCCCCACTTTCTCTTCATTTCTTTCCCCACCTTTTTTTCTATTGAAGTCTATCTCCTGGTTCACTCTGTTCTTTTATCTGCCCTTCATACTCTTGACAAGTGTTGTGCGGTCAGCTGTTTTTTTTCCCGTCTTCCTCTCAATTAGTGCTATCATTGCATTTCATCCTGCAGAATACAGGGATGGTAATAACCTTACACTCCTATTGCGGGGTGATACAATTCTGCTGTGATTAATTGAAGTCCCCTCAGAGAGTCAGAGGAGGCGTAGATCTTCCCTTTCACACTCACTGACAAGCAACCCATTATATTGTTTTATAGATCGCCGTCAGTAGCCCTTGAAGCTGCCTGTGGCCCACTATTGTTCTGGGGTTTTTTATTGTGCAGTGTTATTGGTTGGTATTGCTGACAGGGAGAGCAAAGGCCACCCTGGAATTACTGGAGATGGGATCCCAGTGACAGTTCCACTGTATTTGACAGTAACACTGCAAACTTAGAAAAGATTTGTAAGCTCTGCTAAAGTTGGTGTAAAAAAAGTGGAAATTTGTAAAGGCTTGAAATAAAGTATGTCTGTATCAAGTGGCACCTTCTACAGCTCGGGGCTGAAGCCAGTCCAGAAGGAATAAGTTCAATACCACTGATGGCCGCTAGATGCTGGCCAAAAAAAATACTAAGTTAATAAGTTTTTCAATGCAGAATTATATCATCAATTGCTTAATCAGGCCCTCTAAGAAGTGTGATGATGGTCCTCCTGTAAATTATTGTTCCATTGATAAGATCTAAAGAGTCATAGTAGGTTTTGATGTCTGCTATGTGGGCGTCGCTTGACAGTTGTGATTGACAGTTGGTTAACCTGCTGCTCTCTTTTGTTCCATTACTCGCACTGAGTCAGACTATTGTCACAATATTGATTTTGATATATGGCTTGTCAACATTATTTAGATAAATGTGCACTGCTTGATGTTTCCAGTGAGCTGGTGTTCACTTTGGTCTTAGGAAGCAGGGTGTATTTTTTCAAAGTATGAGAGGCAACACTCCGCACCTCTAATGTGGAAAGTCTTTAGATGGAAATATAATGCCAGCCATCTTTAAACCAGCTCCAGTGAAAACCAGCATGTGATGTCACATCTCTCTACATCCATCGTACAGTCTATGGTCGATACCCGTAATCACACCCATATCGCTATAACCTCACCATGCTGCACTGCATTCCCAAACAAGTCGTGAAACTAAAATGGTGGCAAAACGTACTGCAGCGTGGCAAAATTACCCCTCTCAAAGCTGGCATGCACAGGTTAGACAGATTAGCGTGCATTTTTCAATTATGTGTGTATTTTAAAAAAAGCCATCATGACACCGACACTGCAACAAACAGCAGAGCCTCAAGAAGGCAGAGCAGAGCAGACTAAGGCTTGGAGAGAGTACTTGATATGCATGAGCCACCAGGTGATTTCCAGAGGAAGAGAACACCATGGATAAGAGGCTTGTCTCTAGTTTTAAGGAGCCACCCCAGGCAGTATTGGTGTTCTCCGCCAGCTTCCTGCTCACTCTGTCAGATCAATAGGGCATAATATGAGAGTCTGGCTTGTGTTTGCAGGCTTTAGACAAAACAATACATGTACTATGTAGTTTCATGCAGGTATGTATAGCCCTGTGATAGGTCTACGATTAAGATTGGCTGTTGAGATTGGAGTCTTTCCAAATGTCTCTGTGTACTGTAAAAGTGGCATTTCTGCATTTCCCATAGTGTGCAAAACATGTCATCTTATGCAGGACATGCATATGGCAGCATAGCGGCTTGTCACAGAGAACATAGCACTGCAGTCCCACAAGTTAACCATAAAATCCTGGGTGTTGCATCATTTCAGAAACTGTATTCACCACCAGCCCTTCAGATTTGGATTAGCGGAACAATAAAAAGTCAGACATCTATCTACATGATTACACCCGATTTCAGCACCTTCAGATTCACTGCTAGGCTAATGTGTTTAGAAAGCACAGTTTGTTCCACCCCTCAAAGCGCCAGCTCGAGCTGCTGGGGTCAATCCACTGGGTGTTTAAAGGCAAATTCAAAGCCCCACCATAGCAAACGAAATGCAGCATTGTGACGTTTGTGTGCAGCTCCGTCATGTACAGAGGAGGAGGAGGATGTGGGTAGAGCACATCCCATGTTTTATAGATGCCATTTAAAGGAGCATGCCCAAGATGGGCTGGCTGCAATGAACTGTAACCGCAGACAAAACACCAAGACAATAAACAAACAAATTGGTTTCCTGGAAGCCAGCAGTGTCCCACTCACTCGCCCGGGCTGATCCTTGCCGATGCGGCAAGCTGTTTTTCCCTCAGAGATTAGACTGTGAAGCACAACTCCATCTCTTATTTATTCATGCTGATTTGCTCTGTGCATGTTTGGTTGTGGGTGTGTATCAGTGTGAAAAAGAGAGAGAGAGTGTGTGTACAGCTGAACTGTGTTTGTAAAAGTGGGTGTTTTTCTGAGTGTTTATGTGAATGAATGATGTGTGTGGGCACATGCATACATGTTCAGACTTCTGTCTTGCTCGATGCTGTGTGTGTGTATGTGTGTGTGTGTGTGTGTGTGTGTGTGCTGTGATATCATTGTATTATCTCAGTTCTCTCTGAAGTCCGCTCACTGTACATGACTGGGGTGCAGACTGAGATCCTGCAGGGCCAGATCATGTAAAGTTCATACGCATTTGTTGTAACAGTGAGTACTACAAACAGCTTGTAACATACATATGGAAAGAATAATTTACATATTTGTTTGCTTTAACTAATGTATTTTGGTGAACTGGTTCTGGGAGTGAAGGGCCAGTAATTTTTTGTAGAGACAATGTTTGGTGACTCACAGTTTAAGAACTTCTACAGTTTTAATGGGGATGAAATTCTCTTGAGTTTATCATCAGTACAAACACTTATTCAAAGATACAAGCCTCTGTATAGTATAAGATTTAATTAAGAGATAAGTACAACTCCCGAGGTGAATTTTGGTAAAAAAAACATCCAATCACAGTTTAAAAGTATCACGTATGAGCCACTTATGGTGGGCAGAGGTTAAAGATTACGCCATTGAGAAAATTAGTAATATAGTCTGGAGCTTACATGATTTTACTTCTAGATTCTGGGCCAATTTAGGATGAAATCATCAACTATTGGGGGCCGTGGTTTTTCACAACTACAACAACAACAGCATATTGAAATGACTGTGACTCATTTAGAGCCATCCACCATGCTAAACTGAGAGACACAACATGGTTTCTTGGAAACAAAGGAGAAATAATTAAAACTAATAGTCAGAACAGCATTTCTATGCCAAGTAATTTTGAGGATATTATTGAAAAAAATAATTGAAATAGGAAGCCAGATTGGCTTCGCTACTTCACAATGCCATAACCATAATTGACTAACTCATATTGCCACTATTGATGACAGTGATTAGGCACCAATGATGATTCCTCCTGATTTTTCTGACTAACTCATTCATTAACTAATTACTGCAGCTCTACTAGATTTCTAAATTAATTTTTCATGTAGGGGATGACATGTAACTCATATTTTTGAACTCTTAAAATCAAATGGTTGTCCGTCTTGAGTATATTTCTGTGTATAGTGGAGAAGTCACATGGCCACCTGGGACTTTCTCCAGCTGAAGCTTCAAGCGCTCTGGACACTGAGGACGATGAAGTTTGAGTAGAAAAGAGCCTCAACAGAGCTCAGGAATCCACTCTTCCATGGAGGTGGTTTTCAGCTTTGTTGCGCATCAAGCTTTTCTACGAATCCCCACCTCTCTCTCTCTCTCTCTCTCTCTCTCTCTCTCTCTCNAGAGCCTCAACAGAGCTCAGGAATCCACTCTTCCATGGAGGTGGTTTTCAGCTTTGTTGCGCANATTGCACTGAATCCCCATCAACTCTTTCTCCAGCACAGTGGCAGGGAACTCAATTCTTCAAGCCCTTAGAAAAGGTTTGGGAATTGCAGATTTTGAGAAGCCCACTTCTAAACCCTGATTCCTATGGGAGTAAGGGGACTCTCATTTTATGTTGGCTGATTTCTTTCCACTCTTTCTCTCTGTTGTGCTGCCTGAGGGTCCTTAGCAATGTGTTATTTTTTCCTTCTCGTGCTCTTTTCTGGTGTTGTTGTCAAGCTCCACCTCATGCCTGTAATCATTAGACTGCAATTTGGGTAGAAAATTGCAATTATGGGCTTTAAAAATGAGCCTGTTATCTTCTACGCTTGTTACTTCTTTGCTGGTAAAGCAGAAGAATGGCAACCCTGTTGTGATTATAATGATTTTGCTGGTCCATCCTCTGCCCTCGCGCCCTTCATCAAACAATTGGATTTTTTTGTGACTTAACTTGGCGATTGGTCAGATGTCTTCATCGAGAGATATCAACAGTGGTAGAGCTGAGGACTCTTCAAAAGAAACCATGTTATTAATGTGTATTGTGTGGAAGCCAGCACTCATGAGCCTTGATCTAATGTACAAGATGGGAATGAGGAACAGAAATCTGGTTTCTAGTGTTATCTGAATTAGCTCAAGGGTAGCTGCAGTTCACGTTCCCCTTTCATCTGTTCAAACACGCCTCCTCTGTCAGTCATTAATGTTCTTGATGTACTTGCACTAAAAATACATACAGAACATTTCACTTTTCACATTTCTTTTGCAGTTTATCAGTTGTATTTTAATGTGACTAACTCGATGAAGCACAATTGTATATGTGAGAGATGTGCTTGCTTCTACTGTGCTCTTGTAATTTGTAAAAGTGTAGTTTTACCACGCAGTAATCTTTCTATTGCTTTTATTACATCTCTGAAAAATACAAAGTATGCTCTGCAGGTGCAGCGAGGTAATGCTGTATATCATACATACATTGGCATAGATATATATTGTATGACCTTGCATCAAACAGCGAGTCTCCTATTTTCCAGCCTGTTCCTGTCCTGATGTTCCCCTACCAACATTCATCATTTGAATCATTTTAGAATCAAAGCCAAATTTTTATAGTTCACTCCATAAAAGGTACCACTTTAATCTGTTAAAGGCCTTCTGGGTGTAATGATGGTACAGCACATGGTGTATCACTATCCTTAGAAAAATGTAACACATGGAGCCGTCTATGTGCAGCACATTGTGTCCAGCAAATTGGTCAGATGTTTGTCAATAATAGAAGCAAAGACCCTTGTATATAGTTCAACATCTGCATTCAGAATACCTAGAGGCTTGTAATTGCCACAAAAATAGTGTCCTTATTTGGGTTTGGAAGGACAGAAAGAAGGGCGATATTAGCATCTTTATTAAAACAGCACTTCTCCATAGAAAGCAGGGTCACACGTAACATATGAGATACAACCTTACAGCATTTTTAAGTATTAGGAGTTCTTGATTGTCTGGGATTAGAGCTCACTGCTCCATCCAAGGGAACCAAATTGCATACATGGTGAGTGCTATAAAATAATATTAAAATGATATGAGTAAATTGGTGTAAAACATATTATAGAGCAAATTTTGATTTAGAACACTCCAACTTTTTTAGAAGTAATAAAATCACATGAATGACAGGTAGCATGAGAAAGTACACGCCTTTCATCACTAATACCTCAGCTAATGACTCTTGGAAGTTGTGGGTTGTCATAGAAACACAACACTCCTTCCGATTTCCAGGTGCTCGGCAGTAATTAGAGGATCCACGATGAGAAAACTGTATGAAGTAGTGACATGGGCTAAAAAAGTTTGGAAACCACTGTTAGCTGTTGGTTGCTATATTGTTCACAGCTAAAAAGGAACGCAAAATAGTTTATTGACTAACAGATCAATCAGTCATTTGGTCTTCATAAACAGCAAAACCTTGCAAAAAAATCTTTAGCAGATTGTTAAGACTGACACTGTGATGCATATTTACCTGGTAATAGCCAGCACTTTCATTCTGTAATTTCACTAACTCACAAAATAAATGCTGATACAGCTCATAAAATCTAAAAACAAAAAGCTTGTAACCGTATTGATCCTGCTCCTGATTTTATGGGATATTGCTGGATGCAGGGAGGTTGCAGTGGGGTCATTGTTGTATTGTCGCACTGTAGATTAAATCCCATATAAGTCTATGTGAACATTTCCAAAGCTTTCAGGCAAGCTCTTATCATTTTCAGTCTTTGGTCTTGTTTATCTGTACAGTACAGAGGAGCTGTTCTTGTAACTGCAGCACATTTCTGATTCTTAGATTGATGTCCCTTTTTCAGACCAGCATCAATTTTCAGATATAAGGCAGAATTATAAGCCTTCAGATGGAAAACAATTTTGTTCTCTCTCCCTCTCTGTTCTCCTCCATCTTCCTCGAACTCTCTCTTTCCTACAAACACACGTTCACACAATCACACGCACATACACACAACAACTCCCTCAGCACACTGTGCGGGGTGACTAATTTCTCTTGGGCTTTGGACTTCGGCATGAGAGACGGTGAGAAGGAGAAAATGAAAGAGAGAGGAGAAGCAGTGTTGCACTGCCAGCTCAGAGGAAGCCGCCCACATAGAAGGAGTCTGATTTCTCCTCTTATCTCATCTTTTTGGCTGTCTGTGCGTCTGTTCTGTCTCAGAACCAGTTTGAGCCCAGAGCACCCAGCATGGGACAGTGTCAATTTGATCACTGTTTACTCCCCAGTTTCAGGTACTGGAGACAAATCACAAGCAATGTGTGTGGTGCTCCCATCTGTGAGGAGAAATTGAAATCTAAGTGTGCTGTTTTTGCATCCAATTTGAGCCGTCTTTGCTGGATTCTGTAGAGTGGAACGGCTGCCAATCAGTAGGGCTTTGTTTACTCACTGTGTCCTGCTGACAACTGGCTGGTACAAATATCAGCTGTTGTAGTGTCACACACTGTGCCTTTGTATAGTCTATTAAACGTGGAACTACTTAAATAAACTACATTGCAGCTGTGTTTCATTAAGTTGAACTACTGTATACTATTTATATGCTGGACAGTGTACATCAGTAATCGGGGAGTTTTAGACCTAACAGTCACTTAGGCAAATGATTATCATTAAGTAAATCAAAATTGTTGACAATACCTTTTGTAAATAAAGCTTTTACTGCAGAAATGTGTTCAAAGAAGGAAAAGTACATAAAAGAAAAGAAAAGTAGAAATAAAGTTAGTTAAAAAGAAAAGGAGCCACAGTTGAATTTTCAAAAACCGGAGTGCTTTTCATATCTTCTGACTGAAATTTTCTGCAGCAATTCAGCAGCAGCATTTACTTGCTGCATGCAGGTAAATGTACACCTCCAACTTTCAATATAAGACTTTTAAATATTGGCAAGGAGGAAGTCTAGTAGCACTTTTTTATTCAGAAGTTCAGAAGCCACATATCCTTACATATTCTAAGACTTTTTTTTCTGATGTTTTTGTGTTGTACAAACAGCTTGTTGATAATTGTAGAGTATATAATGTTGGACACCAGAGGTAGGTAGTAATGAGTTACATTTACTCCATAACATTTACTTTACTACTTTATTTTCCATAGCATCACTATTATTTTTACTTTTACTTGAGTAGATTTGTTAATAAGAAAGTGTACTCTTACTTATCACATTAGGCTACATTGACCTTATTACTTTTCTTTTATCACCCCTGCGTATGCATCATTTCAATGTTTTATTTTGTCAGAGAGAGACTTCTGCCAGGCCAAGCCAATCAATCATGGCTGTAGCCGTGCACTTTCGTCACATGACCACAGTTTACAGTCGTAGCAAGCAAAAAATTGAAATTGATGAAAAATGTCGGAAGTAATGCAGATACAGACAAGGAGGAACACCTCTGGCCTCATAGAAAGCATGTTTACCTTACAAAACAGCAGCTACATTATGCAGTGTCTTCTGTGTCTACCAAAAGAAATGGACACTGTTAAATAACGTGATAGCGTCCACAGAAGCTACATTTCCCCAGGAATTTTTAAATCTGAAATGCAGTGGAGTAAGAGGTAACTATGATGATGACAACACTCCTCCATGAATATGACGTCACATGCCTGTAATGCAGTAGGTGAAAGAGAAGTGTAGCTTACCCTGAATTCATCTTGTGAATGCTCATGACTGTATCTTGACAAGTTTATGTTTCTAATCAAGTCCTTGGAGAACAAAGACACATATGAAGCAGATCTTTCTTGTTTTGCCTCTGTTATTGTTGTCACATTGTTACAATGTGTTCTCCAAATGTGCCTTAAAAGAAGCATGTTCCCTCACAGTAGCATACCTGTTTTTGTGATTATGTGAGAAGGTTTTATAATTAATTTTATTATTATTTTATTGATGGGATTAACTCTAGTTTGCCTGAAGATGACTATCTTAACTGAGTGCTTGTTTTAACAAATAAATCAGACGTTACTCAACAGTTACTCAGTACTTGAGTAGTTTTTTCACCAAGTACTTTTTTTTTTTTTTACCCTTATTCAAGCAATTATCTAGATGACTACTTTTTACTTCTACTTGAGTCATTTATTCTGAAGTAACTTTTACTTGAGTACAATTTTTGGCTATTCTATCCACCTCTGTTGGACACAAATAAAGTATGATGTCACCCATTGGTTTGCACTGGAGCCAGTTTGAAGCCCTGAGTTGTAGCATATGGCTGGTGTCATTTTTTCAATCTAGAGTCTGGACCTTTGAAATAAAGATTGCAATGCATTGCCTTTCTGTAAAGGCGGAATGCACAAAATTGAAACTGCAGCTGAAATGAAAAGATAAAAGGTAAATATAAAAGATCAGTGTTGTAGGGAGGGGTATCTCTCATGTTATTTTTGGATGAGACTTTTTTCTGTTACAACTGTGTCAAGATAAGAGAACAAATGACACCCTCTGTCTCTGGGATGATTTAATCTGTGTTTTTAGTAGAGTGATTGATCTGTTTATTGTCTTGGCATTTGACTGATTTGTGAAGTGGACTATGTAAGAAGTAGCCAACTGAGAGAATTCGCTTTCAGCTTTAGACTCCCTAACTGGATTGTGTGACTGATTGCCCACTTGCAAGTATATTAAATCTCCAGAAAGATTTTCTCTTGTTTGTGAGTCTACCCTTACAGAAATTTCCATTGCACTTTCACACACTGGAAACAAGTCCTGCTACCTTGGACTGAAGATTGAAAACATGATGATTCATTGAATGGAATTTAACTCAGTATATTAAAGTATTTCTAGGGAGTCTGTTGGAGCTGGGTATTTTTTGCAGGCAGCATCAAGCAGCTGGTGACATTGCACTTTAAGTTACCTCTGCATTCGTTTGAGCCTCGAGCCATAGCAGTTGCTGCTTCTTGGTAACAGATACCTTGTGGCTGTGCTTATATCGTTTCAATTACTGTTCTCAGCATGACACCATATATTTATTTTGTGTTAGTATTTTATGAATAGTGTATTAAAACTTAGAAAATCATTGCTTTCCTTCTTCTGCTTTCCAGACATCAAAGAGAAAAAGGGTACTTAAAAAAATTAGCTTTGTGATATGCCTGTAAAAAGAAAGTCAGCGACAAATGAAACACATCAGTCAATATTGATTGAATGTGATATTCTCACATCACTGCTGATCGGTGCTTGTGGTTAGGCTGAATATTTTTGCATAATCTGTCAATGTTGGTGTGTTTTCATTCTGGCAGAAATAAGGCCTGCATTTTCCACAGCTAGCACAGACAAAATCTGTCCAACCCCCTGCTTGGTTCAACCAAAACACACACTGCATCCACCTCATACAATTGTGAAAGCTGTAGTGTAATGTTAGACTTAGTGTGCACGTATTTCACCCCACTGATGACGTGACTTACTACTGACAAAGAACACCTTTCCTGCTTCATGATTAGAGACATAATGGAGATATTTTTGCTTCCATTCCCTTCATCCCTCTTGTACATCTCTTAACACCTCTTCCCTTGGCCCTAATTCATTTAAACATTTAAAACAGGGACCTCAATTATTCATGTCCCCCAGCCGCCTGTGGCCCTGCCCTGGCCTCCTGCGGCACCCTGGTGCAGAGTGTGTCTGGATGGACACATTCCCGGGCTGCTCATTAATTGATGCCTCAGTTGACGCCAGAGGTCTAATGCACTCTCACACTCTGCTTGCTTTCCCTGCCAATCCGGCGTGTCGTCTTTTCCCTCTCTCACACAGAGGACGTGTGGGGGGGCTCCACAGAAAGTGTGATGTCATGAAATTGTGCTAAAAAGGTTCAAAGTGTATCTTCACCTCACTGGCCTGCTAAGAGGAAATACCATGTTAGACAAGAGGTTAGATATGAAGAGAAACTCAGTTCATGGTCAGACTGCGGGAGTCAAGACTGGTGTAAGTGGATGTTCTTCTATCTCTTAACTAAAGCTGCCACGATTACTGCATTACCATGGTAACACAAACACATCCTGCCTACAAAGTCAAACTAATCACTGCTTCAGTGTTGAGTGAGTGGTGCCAGTGTTGAAACACTTATTTGCTTAGGCTTGACGTAGAATGACATGCCTTTCGAATGCTGACTGCAAAGTTGGACTCTTAATATAGAATTAAAGAATTTAGACTATAGAGGCCATAGCAAATAGACTACCATAGGAATAGATACATTTGAAAGGTTTACCGTATTGGTTTGAAAAAAGGATGTTTATTTTTTTCTGGTAATATATCTGAAAAAGTGGGTCTTCCTGTATTTGTGATCTAGACAATTATGTATTTACAGCATTGGATATTATTCTTAAATGGATAAAGTACGGGTGTAAAACCGACTCCTACAGTGTTGCATTATGGTTTGTTCATAGCCATAATGTTGCTTGATTGCATGACTGTCAGTGAGCCTTGGAGGTACTGGGTTAGTCCAGTTTAAACTTCAGGAATTCTGGCTTATATAACATGTTTTTCTGCCACTGACAAAATTCATGATAAGTGATGAAATGAGTCCCGTAGTCCAACTTCTCAGTTGCAGAAATGGAACATGTAAAGCTGCAAAATACAATTGTCACAGATGATAAGGAGCTCAAAAACCACAAATAAACAGCTTATAAACGCTAACTTCTGGAGAAAATTACTTTTGCTTCCAAGAGCCTGCTAGGACAGTATATGACTGTGTAGCTTTACTATGATGCAAGTTATATTGAAGTGTTGCTTCAGTAATGAGGTGGTCATCATATAATCTGGTTTGTTTTATATTTGCGCCAATATGATATAAATATTTTCTAATAACTGTTGTACAATTTTTAATTTTTTTTAATGCTGGCTACCGCCACAGTTTGAATGGCTTTGCTAATTTGTGCAGGTAAGGAAAAAATCAATACAGCAGCAGCTGTACTCTCAACTTCTATCCTCGTTTCACTTCTCCAGAGCCTTCGATCAACACAGTATGTGGGAGGTGTATACCTCCTCTGTCGTTGCCTAATTTAAAGACCAGTCTACACCATAAGGGAGGGTTCAAGTGGGTCATTATACTGAACATTCACCAGAGGGAACACAATGTGAAGGGTAATACAGGATGAAAAGTGAAGTAATTAAGAACTGCAAAATTGCACAAGAAAAACTTTCCATCTCTTCTACCCATTAAACAGATAGATGACAGAAAGAGAAAGCTTTGGGCAAACAGGAGTTTATAATCTACTTCATCATTTCATCCTCATAATTTTTGTAATAGTTACAGAAAATACGATTGAAAATATTACTGCAGTGCTGACTTTTAGTAGGCCAACAAGTGAATATTGCAGTGGTTGTGATCTTATAAAAAATGTATTAGCTTTTAGAGACTAGTTTTTTTACAATACAGAAACAAAAACTAAAGAAAGTCAGACATATACATTTTTTAGACAATTTTTATTCTGCATGTGTCAATCATCTTTTGACCACTTGGGCATCCTAGCCTTTAGGTTACAAAGCACATATCACATATTAATATGAAAATATTTGTGTGTGACATACGTTCAGTTTAGTATCCTCAGTATCCTCTGTTGAAGACCAATGATTTTTTTTGATTGCTAATCCCTGACCTTGATAACAAACTACATAAAATGAAAAAAAAGAAGAGAAAAGTCTTGACTCTTAAGTGTTTTTTTTTCTTCCCTGAAATACAAACCCTGCAGTAAGGGGCCTGTCATGGATGCCTGAGTGCCAGCCTGACCACTGTATTAGAACTGTGCAAGAAATCAATTCAGGAAATATAGAGGCAATTATTTTGTCTCCCACATTCGCTGACAAAGTAGCAGCTAAGCGAACCAAGAAGAAAATACAGAATTAAAGAGTAGAAAATAAATAAGTCTCTACTGTGGGGTTTGGGGACTGTGGAACATGTGGGTGATTTGAAATCCGGTATAGCTCCGCAAAGCAGCTGTAATTAATGAGGACTGTGAATACTGTTGATTTGTTGTAACCTGTTCTTATAATTTATGGTGTGCAATAGACGAACCTAGACTCAGAAAAAATGATCAGATTAGGCAAGAAATCTGTGTTAAGTGTTAAGTGTAGTTTTGTGTCTATCATACTGCCTACAGAACCAGCACCTTGTAACGGGTCTTTTAGGCATATGAATCATGCATTGTATATCTGTGTCCATGCCTATTACGTGCATGCAGTGTCAGACAAGGCCATACTGGAGAAAATAGATTCATTCCTCTTTGTCATCCTCTTTATGGAAAAACTAGTGCTGTGTAGTGTGTTTTTAAAGCTGCTTGTATAGTTGTAAATGGCTAAACTTTACCTCAGCACCACAATGTAAATATAAAATCAAAAGGAAGCTTATAGCAGGCTTATTGAACACCAGCTGAGTACACTTTCTTAAGTAAACAACTTACATTTTTGAATTAACCTGGTGTTGAAAACCTCATCCATCTGCTTCAATAACACTGTAAATTAAATCAGACTCTAAGAACTGTTTGTGCATACAGTTCAATCATCCCGATCAATAGTGTAAGTTCTGATTTATGAGTTGACTCACCACCATAAAATCATTCTCATCAGTATCTTTTATTATTGAAAATGAGTTCCTGATTCATTCAATATTTCATTTCTGTCATTAACTGTGTGAGTTCTGGCATTTACTCCTTAATCAGATCTCAGAACTTCATTATGTTCACAGGTCTCTCATGCAGAGCTTTGCAGACTCTTATTTTCCCGTCAAATGAGGTGTGCAAAGATCAGCTGTAAGCCATCAGCAATGGAGGCCAAATGGAAGGGTAATATACTCCTCCTTATGCAAAGATGCACTGCTACGATCTATGTATTAGCATTTGGGAACAACTCAAACCTCATAATCCTCTGGATAATTAAAAAGGGCACATTTTCCAGAGTATGCCTTGTTATTTTCAAATGAGGTCTATAAGAAGTGTGAGAGAGACAGTGGGTGAAAGTGCAGGAGTTGATAGCTTGACAGTTAACAGTTTGTGGAGCTTTAATGGTGTACGACTTGACAGACAGTGATTCTGTATTAAGATATGCCATATATATCCCTGAAGGCCCATTGGGCACCACTGGGACTTCAGAGTTGGACATGAATGTGGATATTTGCATTACACCAAGAGTTGTGAAGGCATTTCCCCTCATAGCTTTGGAGCGAAGCCAGGGAGAAACCAGGCTAGAGATAGAGCGCGTCCTTTCCAAAGAGCATGTTCTGTGACACAATGGTATGATTCTGACAGAGAATCATCCTGACTGCTGTGAGGAGAAGAATAAATCTTCACTGAAAAGGAAATAGAATAAAACGGCTCTGCCTCACTGCTAATGAACTGTGATATGTTATAGAAGCTGTCTCTTCCATCCACTCAAAAAAGAAAGAAAGAAATAAAAAAGAGAAAAACACTCCAGTGATGGGAGCCCACAATATATACACAGTATGTGTCTCCATGCCCCCCAGCATGGTTGTATATATGCAACACAATATGAACCATAGATGACCTGCTCATCAAGTCTACCATGGACAAATAAAGGTTAATACATTTAGCTTTTTCCTGCCAGGCAGTCTCATGTTATACAGTGAATAAATGTAAAGTGTTAACATCAGATCTTCATGGTCCAGTGGTCTGTTTAAAAAAACAGACTACTTTTAGGAACAAGTTTAATGTGAAATTTTAAGTTAATTTTAATTTTTCTTAAGGGAAAAATACAGTCTGCTTTTGTTTTTTGACCATGGGTTCTGTTGGTTATGATCTTGTACTCCACCATAACCACTTGCCAAATTGTACACAGTAAGGATTAATCAGTGTGTTATCCTATGAATTGTGAATCACTGCTAGATGCCACTAAATCGTACACACTGATCTTTTAATAATAGCAGGTTTCTGCAAGTAATGGCAGCCGAATAGTTGGAGAATATGAGAATTTGCATTTTGTGGGTATAAAACTTAGCCATCAAAATATAAAAACTACAACAACGCTCCTAATTAAACAACCAAATTTGTTGTATGACCATTGACTACAGAATGACATCTATGGTGGGACGACATCATCTGTCTGTGCTTTACAAAAGTTTGTCAAACCATGTTGTGAACACTGTGGTTAAGATCTGGTTAGGATTATGTAAAAAAAAAAATAATTTGATTACTTTTAGGGAAAGATCATGTTATGGTTTGAGAAATGTGATGTGGGTTAAAGTTACCTAATTACAACATGCACTTTCAAGGCAACGGTGATAACCATGCGAGTTTTAAGATTAGGGGATGATTACAGTTACATATTTTTTTCTTGACTCATGATGACTCATGAAAATGTGACACTTGTGGTTGATATCAATGTCCACTGTTTTCACAGTTTGGGTTACATCATCCATCCAACCACCCTCTCTAAATGATATAAATATAACATATATTTATATAAATGTACAAATGTCTAATGTCTAACCAACGAAAATGATTCAAATGTTGGCAGAAAATTGTGTATTTACTGTACAGTATGTAGGACACTGTTGCTCAAAGCCTGACACTGATTAAATAAATAGGTTTGCTGGGATTTAGCAGTGTGTGTTTGTTTTTATTTTAAGCAACAGTAACATTAACTATCGGCTTTTCTTCAGTAATTGTCTTGTGATTCTGTGTGTGATTCAGAGTGATGTTAATACTGCATGCTCTTTCATCTTTCACCATTTCTCATCTGCCAACACTCTCGGTTTCTGATTTGTTTCCAAGAATACTGTTGCATTGATTTTTTTTTTTTTGATGTTCATATGTGTGTGTGAGCTGTGTGTTCATACATTTGTATATAAGTTATACATCTGTGTGTATGTGTGTGTGTGGGAAGTACAAGGCTCTGTTTACGAGCACCCTGGTAGTTGATCGCTCTGAAGGGGTGGAGCAGTCTCTGAGTGCAGACACACCTATTCATCACTCTGAAGCAGCGAGTTCATTAAAATAGCCCACGCAGCCTCCTCTGTGGCTCCTGAACCACAGCCAGACCTTCTTGCTAAACAAACAGGGTCAAAAAGTGATCTCACCACACACTGATGCAGTCCAGGAATACCAAATGTTGAAAGATAACAAAAAACAATAATTTTCATTTTCAGAATCAAAAAGCTGTAGTGTTTGTTTTATTCATTTATTTTTTTAAAATGGCATACGTATGGCTTAGGACACCCCAAAACCCTGATTATTTTGTATTCTTATCAGGTTTTGTTTGTGTTGAAAACTGGCAGGAAACAAAATTGGTGATTCTTTGATTATATACGGCTCGCTTTATATTCTATTTTTGCTAATTTACTATTATACCTTATTATTTTTTTAGGCAAAGGTTTTGTTCTACTGATTTAGTTAAATGTTGATTGTGTAGAATGGGGCAGAATACTGCAATCTAGTGTGTCTAGGTCATAGTCGCAATAACAAAAACAAAATTCCAGCAGTCGGGTTGCCTGATTCGTTGCTAGATCCATGTGTGTTACATTACATATTGGACTAAATACATGGATATTGAGGAAAGTATTTTAGTTCAAAGGAACTGGGACCGAACACACACACACACACACACACACACACACACACACACACACACACACACACACACACACACACACACACACACACACACACGGTCTGACATGACATGAAACTTCTTCACTTACCTCAATTGTGTTATGACATCTGCTGGAATTTTTTTTTTTTTTTGTCATGGACCACTTGAGTTACAAACACTGCTAGCAGCTAACATCAGAGACAGCCCCGAGCATAGAGACCATATTTGGTAACCTGCTGCAATGCCAGCTGCCGTTTGGCTGGTACGATGTAAACATCATTGCTGAACCC
>JANJYP010076013.1:0-10517 GCA_024605115.1 Rastrelliger brachysoma
ACTACTACTACTACTACTACTACTACTACTACTACTACCAAACCCTCATATAAAAATGAAGCAATAGAAAAGTTTGGAAAGGGGGAATAAAAGAGTGTTTCTTCACTGATATCCAGACTTTAAAATCCAAGATTTAAAGTCACATGTTGATACTCTCTATGCACCACAGTTCTCCTGCTCTGACATAAGCAACTCTGCTGAGAGACGTCATCGCAAAAGGAGGCAAACAGAGCCAGGCAGTTTTACTCATTGTTATTCCTAAACTGATACCTGAACCAAATCAGCATGTGCATGCTGATTTGCCCTCGCTTATTGTTATGCAGGTGTGCATTTGTGTTTGTAGTTTGAGCCTGTTTGTTTGTGTGTGCGTGTGTGCGTGCATGTGTGATTTATGCAATGAGTAATCTCAAACTGTGACACTGCCCCTTCTGCTACTAGTTGATGACATTCTCATAGGCCTGTGACTATAAGCTTGCTTAATTGAGTCTCTAGTGTAATTTTCAGACTCTTAAGCTTCTGAAGTGCATGTGGATAATCTTTGGCTGTTTTTCACTCCTTTTTCTCACATCCTGGTCTGTAGCTGCAGTAAAAAAAAAAACTAAAACATTTGAAATGCCATTTTAAAAAAAGCCTGGATGACCATGGACTGAATGCAGTAGATTTTGATTTTTTGTATATGATTTTTAAAATCACCTGCAGTATCATCATAACAAACAATAACAAAGTTATCTTAAAGGTAATTATGGAAAACAAAAACTACACCAGGACTTTTTAGTGGTACTACAGCTGCCAAACTGTCTGCGTTTTTAATAGTCACTTTACTGGAAAAATGCAAATGCAAATTCCTCATCCCCTCTTTCTGTCCACGAACAGGAAGAGATTTCCTGCAGATTAAGAGATTACACATGGTCACAATTTCACTGATGAGCAGCTAATAGATCTATCAGAGAACATTTTATTGTAAAACAGTGGGTTAAGACTTGGGACCTCAGACAGTCTGGATGATAGATCAGATTAGAGCTCATCTCAATTGAGCGGGAACTCAGGATCAAACCACTCAGGTTGCTCCATAAACCCTTGCTCCAATATAAAAATAGCAGCAGAGGAGTGACTAGCCCCACTGTAACCCTACATCATGTCACACACAAAGCTGTGTTTAAGTGCTGCTGCATGTGCCGCTGATCACAGCAGCTGCCTCAAATAAGCAGTAAACACTTGGAAAAAAGTGTCAAAAAACCATCTGTCTGTATTGTGGTTCTTCACGCCAGGGTGAACATGCACATACACATGATGACACACACATAAACACACACAGACACATGCAGTGTAATTACTGAAAAACATCATGCTGAATAAAGAAACACTACAAATGGTTGCAGGCAGAAAATAAAGGTACTATTTTCTCTCCTCTCTCTCTCTCTCTCTCTCTCTCTCTCTCTCTCACACACACACACACACACACACACACACACACACACACACACACACACACACACACACAATATCACTCTCATCCACCCTCTCGGTTGCATAGCCAGCACTGTGATTACCCTGCAGGGAGATTAACTCCTGAGTAAGAGATTTGTATGTCAGCTTCTGAGATGCTCCTCATCTCCAGAGTTCCTAAACTGCTAAGTGATACGCACGTCAGAAAATATCAAACGATGCAGGATTGGGTGTTGCATTTAAATACCTAACATTCTATGTAACAGTGTCAAATCAAGTGTTTAAAACAGAGTCTTTAATCTGGATTATACTATATATTAAAGACAGAAAAAAGTAATGTCAAATTTAAACTTCTCAAATCAATACCTCATAAGCCAAACATTGCTAAAACACTGAACTTGTAACATTGGTGTCTGTAATACAAGTGCACAGGCTCTATCTAAAAAATATTAAATAGCTTCACTCTTAAACAACTTAGTGTCCCCACTTGTCAGAAATTCACATCAATAAGGAAATTATATTTCCTTGGTTTATTTTATAGATAGTTACACACTTTCAAATACTTGTATGCTTGTGTTCCCCGTTCAGTGTGTATTTTGTGTATTCTAATTTGTAGTTATTTATGCATTTTGAACAAAACTAAAGGTAAAATTAATAATGAAAATAGAATGCTCTTATAATTATCATCATCATCATCATCATCATCATCATCTACCTAGTGCACTGTCAATTAAATCATTATTAGGCTTCACATACATAAAAACACACATCTTCTGATGTGCACCCACATATATATTATGTAATATATATTATGAAATATTTTTGCACTTGTGTATATTTCATACAGACATCAATATCTCATTTGTATAACATTCAGAACCCAAGTACACAAAGTAGTACACAAATTAGCTTTACAGATAGTGTGTCTGAAGTTCAGATTATATTATTAATGTACCTGAAACTATATCATTGGAGAATGCATAAAAGGGAGTGTTTTCTTTGTAACAAACTGGTGTGACAAACTGGTGTGACACCTGTATGTCTTTGAAGTACAGTGGTGAGATTTGTTTCACTGATGAATGTTTAGTTTGACCCCAGTCTATTTGTTTTGCAGTACTTCATGCCCAGCTAGCTCCAATGAAACTGGGCACATGTAGCAATCTTAAAAAATGCTACTGTGATTGGGAGGCAGTATTGCTCTTCCTGCAACCTTCACTTATTTTTTTCCAGATGTGACATCACACATTCAGGAACCATTCAGAATGATCTGCATACATCATTGTGAGAATCTCACAGATGCTGGTACAGATAAAACTCTGTTAAGATTTCAGTTTAACACCAGACTTCAGTGAGCCAGATTCATACTGTCTCATAATGAACCTGACATGAAATCAGTAGTTATAGTTTCCTTTATTTCATCAGCTTGCAAAGCTTATAAATCACTTTGGCTACACTCTGTCACTTTCCCTCTTCACACTAGGCATCACATATGTACCTGCACCACATGACACACAAGGATACAAGCATATGGCAGAAAGGTCAGAGTCAAGGAAAATGAGAAATTTCTTCTTAAAATCTATATGAAAATCAAGCTTTATACAAAAAAAAGCAATCTCTGACCCGAAACTATATACTTTGTTGTAACCTGTCCAGTTTGGGTTGGGTAGTAAAGCTAAGACATTAAAACCACACTTGCTGAATTTAGGTAGTCACTTGACAATTCAAATTTGACTCAAATTATGTTTTCTTCTATGAGATTGAACAAGTCTGCTGATTTGGTTTCCTGTCCTTACTGGCCTCCCATGGCTCAGGGATGACAGGGATGTGTGAACTGTGCAAATGGGGCTTGACCAAAGATGGAATGAAGCACGAGGCAGCAAGAATTGTCCTTAGTGTCTTGTGACACGCCTGCATGGTAGCATCAGTCTGATGACTCACTGAATTTATTTATAGAATCATGCAACTCTTTCTGTCATTCTGGCTAAACTCCAACATCGGACACCCCAAAGACAGGAGGGGACAATAGTAAGTATCACAGCAACATGACCTTGTATAAAAGTGCATTCAACAAGCTTTAAAATTGAGGGAAGATGGGTGATACAGGTACAAACTGTTTTGGGAATAGATTTAAGGATTAAGTCCTTGAAAACAAAAGAAAGGGTAAATGGTAAAACATATGACTAAAGTCAATACAATATTTAGGGTGACTGACATTCACATACATTTAACAGTAAAGAACTGAGGTGAGCTTCAATTTCTCTCTTCAATTTCAGCTTCAATGTAATTTGTATGACTTACTCAATAAGACGAAGCTATTACTAATTACAGTCATAGAAGTTTCTTAACATTTATGTAACAGGGGTTGTTAAATGAAATGAAATGAAAAAGAGGTGGAATGACATGATAAAACATACCCAACAAAGAAACTGCTATTCACCACAACTGGTAGACCACAATCACATCCACGAAAGGCAGGCTGACATCTCTATTTAACCCAAAATTAACTCAAGCAAATATGCTCATTGTCTTATAAAAAAAAGAGTGAAAAAGAATGAAATTATTTATTTATTTATTATTTAGTATCTAATGCTGTGCAGCTCCTAGTGCAATCATCCTTGCTTTTAATACATTGTACATTCTCTTTAAAGTTGGAGGCATTTCCATTGAAAACTGCTCCTGGTGTTATTAAAAAGGTTCATTTGCACAATCATCCAATTATATTCATCTGCACTTGTTTCAGATAACTGGCAAGAATGTTGAGTACACAATATAACACACACACACACACACACACACACACACACACACACACACACACACACACACACACACACACACACACACACACACACACACACAAGAGTTAAACACTGGAAAAGTGTGCCCAAACAGAGTCCCTTATTTCATGGGGTGACACATTGCTTTAGGTACTTGATTATTTAATAATTTTCTATATAATCCCACAGCACATTTGTTTCAGCAACATGCTTTTTATGCAAAACAAATTATTCATGTGATTTGAATGTAATGTCAGCCCTCTGGCTCCCTGGTTCATGGGCTGCTTTAATTACATGCAGGACATGGTGACACTGATTCTACTATCCAGTTTAACAGGCAGAGCCGACTGATTATGAGCTGTTTGCAACATACCATATTTCATAAAGTACACTGACATACCACATGTACAATAGCCTACTATATAATTGTCCAGTTATTCTCTCTTATGTTTATTTTGAGGGTGTATCCCCTTTGAAATGAGTACATATCAATTCAGAATAGTGTCCATTATCATAATGAAAGAAAGAAAAAAACAAATAATTTTCATAGTTCAACATAAATTCATAGATTAACAAGGAGTTAAAGGTACTAACTGGATAACTGAGTGTTAACTGAGTGTGTAAACATCATTATTGATGTAATAACTTAATATGCTTATTTTGTTGTATGCAGCCATAGTATTGCAGTGTTCTCAGCAGCACTCAGTGTCATTTGTACCATGACATCAGAAACTACACAGGTGATGTCACTTATTAGCTAGTCCATCCAATAGAAGGCCTTTGTAATTCTGATGTGTCTGATATCAGGAAAATTGATGTTTGTATGCCAACCACACACGTTAAGAGAGATCAAGTCAAAATACCACCCCACCCACCCCCCAACCACACAGTTACTAAATTTGATCCCATCTGTTCCTTAAATTGATGCTTCACGCAATAACTTAAATGCCAGATAAATAATATTTAGTCTGTGAAAATTCTGTGGGTGGCACAGTGGTGCAGTGGTAGCACTGTAGCCTCTCAGCAAGACGGTTCGAACCACCGGCTGGCTGGGGCCCTTTTGTGTGGAGTTTGCATGTTCTCCCCATGCCTGCGTGAGTTCTCTCCGGGTACTCCAGCTTCCTCCCACACACCAAGAACATGCATGTTAGGTTAATAGAATATTCTACATTGCTCGTAGGTGTGAATGTGCATGTGAATGGTTGTCTGACTGTCTGTCTGTCCATCTGTTTGTCTGTATATGTGAGCCCTGTGATAGACTGGTGACCTGTCCAGGGTGTACCCTCTTGGCCAGCAGGGATAGGTTCCACCAAGAAAATATTCCATTTTGAAATTTTACAATAAAAGTACAGTGAGACAGTAAATAAATGGCCTTTAGCACATTTTCTTATGTTGACTTTTAATCTTGCAAATAGTGACCTGCATACTGTATGCACACTTTCATGTACCAATCACCAGCAGTAAATATTGTTCTAGTACTAGTATTGAACTACAATCAACAAGATAGTTGCAAGCCTTTAATTAGAGTTATGTAAAGATTTTGATAGGACGGTTAGGTCCTAGAGATGTGGTGGCAAACACAGCACAGATGGGGCCCAATTTGTTTTTTTTTGTCATGGAGCCCAAAGCTCCTGGTGGTGCCCCTACTGATGGGTAGTCTCTACAGTTAAAAGAATAGCACAGAGGTGACACTAATCTCAAACACACATACAGTCACTTTATATGTGACATCAACTGTCAAACAAAACATGGTGTTATTAGGCCAAATATTTCAAATTCTATTATCCAGTTCAACAGGGAAAAGATGAGACACAAAGAGAGTCAGTATGATGACAACAGGGTTACAAGGTCAAGATAACTATTAGATATTTTATATCTCATTTGCTTTATCTGTAACTAAACCAAAATAATGTCAAGCCGCTAACCAGCTGCTGGTGGTAGCTTTATATCTACCATGCAAACATGAGAGTGATATTGATCCTATTATCTATCTCTCAGCAAGAGATCAAATAGGTCTGTTTCAAACAATGTTGGGTTATTCCTTAAAGCGTGCTGAGCAATGGCAAGACACTCATGTAAGCTCCTTCTGCAATGATTTTATGCAACATTAAAATAAATGTGTCACAGTAGGCATTTTTCTACCTCCTAATGGCCAAAAATGGATAGCTACATCTTTAAAATACAGTAACAGTCACACTTCCTCCTTCAAGTGTTTGGGAAGGTGTGTTTAAACGTTTGCCTAGCACTGAATGGCTGAAATGTTTATAGCTTCCACCTTCATGGAGCATGGTAACAGTCTGCTAGGATTTAACATTAGTTACAATAGCAACCTAGACTTATGACAATTTTTCCATTAAATCTCTAAATATGTTACTTATGTAGAGCTAATAGCAGAAGTTTAGTAGTGTAGTTAGGTCATCAAACACTTTATTACACTATCACTCAATGAGTGTTTAAAGCATACTGAACTATGGATCAAGTCGTACAAAGATAATGCTTGCTTAGTTGTAGTGAGAGATGAAGAGAGACCCTGCCATCTTTTTCTCTCACTGACAAATACTGAAAGCCCATTGAAATCAAATGAAATAACTCATCATGCAACTCTTCTCCAATACTAAGGCCAGGCTGTTTGAAATAAAACGTATTCATCACCAATGTATAGATCTCAAAGGCACTGGACTTAACTGACAGATTTATGTATAAGGTTAAGCTTTAAGAAAATCAATGTTTACCTATCAGGTCTAACTTGGCCCAAAAGAGATGGAATATGAGTTTTTGTTTCCTCCAGCATGTCAGCTGAGGTTAGCTTGCACTGTTGCTCCAATATCAGCTTGAACATAAAGAATGGCAGTGACTCAGCCAAGGACACTGCCTCTCGAGGACACTGTATTCAGGTTAGTTTGAACAATAGGAAAAAATGCAGTGCACTAACCCGTCCTCCATCCAGGCATTTCTCCCTCACCATCACTTTGTTCAATGCCAGCTCTGTTTTCTCTCAATCATGTGGCCCCAAAACAAAGTGCCACTTTTTTCTGGCATCTACCACCCATTCCTTCTCCTGTTTCTTCCTCATCACATGGCAAGAGGATAAAGGAAGAGAGTGCATCATGGGGGTGAATGCATTCATCCAGCTGGAAGTACAACTCACGTAATGTGTGACCACCATGGTGGATGGTTGCACTGCTGACTCTGTCACATGCCACAGCACTATAGAAGCCCAAATCCCAATTGACTGACAGAGACATCCTACATAAGGCGCCCACTGTAAGCAGATCAATGTGAGGCTTAAGTATCAAATCCCTTATAGAACTAAGAATTGCACTTGGTGACAATGGATAAAAATGCAGCTCTAATATAAGACTCTGGAGTAATGACTTTGGGGTGATGAGGTGTTGAGATATTAAAGAAAAGTAAATTCCCAGTGGAAATCAACATATGATGTGAAAGGCATAATATGAATACTTTTCATGCAGTCACAATCAGATTATACAGGTCAGATACAGGTATTCCAGTTGATATAAACAGTATCTGGCAACTAAAAACGCTGTCATGAACATTAAAGAGAAAAAGTGACAGTTTCAATTACATCATCAGACAGCTGCTCAAACAAAACTTTGATTTGTCACCATCTTAAATCTATTGGTAACTGCTATAAAGCATAGCGTTGAGGTTAAAATCATTTTCTCCTAGTTAGAGCTCATATAACCAATACAATGACATTTATTCTTTAAGTGTTGTGACCATATGTAAGCTGCAATTCATGAGTGATACTGTATCCTTCAGACCAGTCTGAACTCTGAAAATGCACTCCAAGGCATAGACACACTTTACACCTGCAAACTACCTGATTCAAACTAGAATTAATCTAATTGTATTTCTTTTAAATGCTCTTAATATTCATTTATCTACAGCAATTAACTTGATAAAGAATGATTAGCTACCAGATATACAAAACACATCATCTTCAGATAAGGCCTAGATTGTGTACATTCCAACTTTTTCAGCAAAAACAGAGCATATATACAATTTGACTTGTTTTAATACAACATCACATTTTTTATAACTAAGGTAAAGAATGGGTTAAGCAAGTTATAAAGTGTACCTTTTTAAAAGACCAAAATCAAAGATGTGTAAAACCTCAAGGCCAGACAGATGCTCTTGTGTGTTCTTTTAAGTTTAATACAGTCCACAGAGTCACAGTAGGGTGTTCCTTTCTTCTTACACTGATCTACAATAGATGGAACAATCCCTTCGTGTTTCCTTTTCATCCATGCAAAAGTAAACCAAAGCTATTGCAAGATAAGAAGATATTTCAAATAGACACAGAGCTTTGATCAAATTGAATAGGAGCATAGTATTTTTTGTGTCTCCGTCTCATCTAAAAATGAAAGAAAGAAGCAGGCGAAGAAGACATCAACATATCTTATCCATTAACCTCTTAATGGACAAAGACAAAAAAGCAGAAAATACTTTGCTCTAGGCTAGATGTGACAGCTATGGTCTGAAATGAGTCATGATTTAATCGTTTTTTACCTATTCTAGAGGCAAATCATTTTTAAACTGTAAATCAGTCATGAGCCTTTGTTGCATGTCACTCTCCACCCCACTTTTCAATTTTTCTTGCCAATCATTATTTTTTGTAATCAATCCAACAGGCAATAATACTTAAATCACAATGTCTTCTCAATTTCTATTCCAATATCCATCAGTAGAATGCCACACATGCATACTATTTCTCACATACATTCACACAAGTACAGGCTTTAATCACACACCAGATCAAAAGCTCAGCCCGTATAACGTCAGCTGCAGCTGCATCAGTCTGTTCACGCTGGGATTTCATTCTGGGGTCACAGAAAGGCAGCAGCACATGGGCCAGAGCCAAAGAGAGGAGTCAGTCAATTATAACAGCAGAGTCCAAGCGGACCAGACATGAGCTCTCGCCTGCTTCAGCCTATCAATTCTAGCAGTCACAGTCTCACCTGCTGCCCACAAACCGTTGAGGTGACTCATCGTGGAGGAGTGAATGACTGGTGACTTATCCTGCTGCAGGCACTGCGCTGCTGTCAAAGTTGTATCCAATCTATGAGATTTTTTGGACATTGACTAGCTTGATAAATAAATGAGCTAAATGTCTTTCTATGCATGCATACACAACAGTAGAGTGTACCTTTAAGATAAATTGAGTTAACTATGTGCACATCAGAAAATACAGTAGGCCCATTTATATAAACAAAAGTGATGAGTAAGTGCCAATAACATCAGATATCAATTGTCAGTACCAGTCAAAAGTTTAGACACACTTTCTCATTCAAATAAATAGGAAGATGTGTCCAAACTTTTGACTGCTACTGTACATTTACATATTATGATGCATGAATGATTTGGAACCTGCTCTGTACTCAACCGTCGATCCTTGCCAGATATGCCATCTGACCACTAGCCTGAGCATGTCCCTCAAACAGGTCAACATGGTCAAGAATGGGGAGCAGCTGGCACCTGTAGCCAGCCTGCTACATGACATAAAATATGACCAACGATTCAAAAATGAAGCTTTGTACTGTGCAGCGCCAGACTCTGGAAGCAAGTTTGGCAGTGACTCCAACCATGAACAATCACCAACATTTATTACTGACACAATGTCAATCCTAGAGAAACATTTAATGGATTTCCTGCCCACAAATTGAAATAAAATATGAAAGCCACACTCAGAAGCAATGGTTTCCTAAGAAAACTGTAAGAATCCACAGGGTCATGGAGGACAGCCAGCAGCACCCCCCCCCCCCCTTCCACCTCCTCCCCATGTTAGTCCCCAAGTTGATCTCACCAGTCTACTCTACACTGGAGCAAGGCACTGAGAAGATAACTTTTCTAACCAGGTTTCATCTTCACAGCTGTTGTATAAACATGTCCCCCTAATTATTTTTTATAACAAAATAACAAAACATCAAAGATGACAACATCGTCAGCTGAACTGCAATGGCTGTCTGTTATGAGTGAATCGAAAGGAGATAGCAGCACATATTTTTTTTTACTAGGCTATCATTTACAGCAGGTGATCTGGCGACGAGGACCATCGTGCTTGACTTGACTTTAACTTTGTGTAATTGTCGCTCACGGATACAGAGAGCAGGTTGATGCTACACATAAAGGATGATGCACGGGGATTGTCCTTTTGTCTCTCACCTTTAAAAAGGCAATTTTGCATCCACATCGCTCCTATGAAAATGTTTCCGTTTACAAGTTTGAATACGTTAGGAGATTTGAGCATCAACGTCAAACCGTCAACCGTTC
>JANJYP010076030.1:0-19973 GCA_024605115.1 Rastrelliger brachysoma
ATTTTGAAAATAGAGGAGTCTGGAGTAACAACAGAATAGCTTCTTGTTCAAGCATGATTGAGAATACATTAATTGCAAGTGACACTTTATTTACCCCTACATTTTCTCGTACATGATGGGGAAAACTTTTACAACTTCAAAAAGTCTGTAAAAGTATAATGAATCATTCAGTGTACTGCTTGATTGAATTAGACATTGATTTAACTTTCACAACATTAGTGGCTAATAAAGCAAAATGACTGGAAGAATTTATGTGTAACATTTAAATGATCGGGTCCAACTGGTTTACATGACTTTGAGAGAGCTCATAAAACTGTGTGTTTTGAAATGTGAAAGGTGTGATAACTCTACCTGTATTCAAAATATGGTCAGCATAATGTAAAAGCAAATAACATCATTCCCTTTAAAAATAATTAATATCCTTTTTCAATCAAAAATACAAAATGTGTCATAGAGGTTATGCTTTCTTTACACTGAAGTAAGTGCACTATGCAGTCATTCAAAAGTCAAATAACTATGCAAATGGTACACTTGCACATTTTATTAGACCAACAGTGTAGGTATTGTTTACAGTAGGCTCTGTTTATTTTCTCAAGACTGGAACATCTAAATTTAATTCAAAAGTGTTGGAAACTAGAAAATATTACTTTTGGCCTGAAGGCCCCTTACAATTGCAGGAAAAGTAATTTTAAGATCAATGTAGTGTATTTCAGTGTCTGATTAATGTATAGTCTGCTCAATACTGCTTTTAATGACTTTGATTGTACAATTTAATCTATATGAATAGAACTGGAGGCAGAATAATTAGAAACAATCATCCACATATTAAAGTTTAAAGCTATGTTAATAACGTTATCATGACTTTTTCAAGTGAGTACAGACAGATGAAGTGCTGTTAGTAGCCTGGTGTTGTCGAGGTGAGCGGGGCCTGTGCAGGAGTCCTCAGGGGAATCCTGACAGAGACAGAGCGTTCTTTGTGCTTCTGCACCCCTGCCCCGGTGGCCTGAAACGGGCCGGGGCTGTTAGGGGACTCACTTTCCACTAGGTCAGAAGTGTTCTGTCGACAGCTCATTGATCACAGCTCATCTTGTCATTTGATCGTTCTTCGTGAAAAGATGTGCGGACACACACACGTGCAAACACACACACAGGCACTCACACTTTAAAACATAATCAGATACTCCACAGCGGCTAGTAAAACAATGTGGTCTTCCTCCCCGGTCAGGGAATGTGAAACAGAGTGTCCAGCAGTAGCTGTAGAGGCAGGGAGAGAGCTGGAGTGCTGGGCTGTCACTGCCATAGTAAAACATGGGGCCGAGGGCCTTGCAGGCTGGGTTAACGGGCTCCTAGGACTCGTGAAAAGTGAACAAAAGGCCCAGTTCTGAGCCGACCGCACAAGACGCTGCCCAAGGTTTCACTGGCCATGTCGTCCAAGCTCTCCTGTCGCTGTTAAACTAAGTGGACTTTTATGAGCAAGCAGTAATACATGCCTCTGTGAGCCGGCAGCATAACTGAGCTGTAATAATTATACGGAGCACAGGGGAGCCTTCGTAACTCTGTCCGTCGCATCACGAGTCTATTCATAATTATTAAGTCCACAGGCAAATATTATAAAAGTATTCAAAATATCATCTTTGCTTGTAGCAACGATGCTTCGGACTGACCTACATTTTCAACTTAAAGCCAAAGCAGTGAGTGCAACATGGAAAATGAGTTCTGCTCGCAACTGCCTGAGCAAACACTGTCCAAGTTAAAACCTGATGCGGGGGAACAGGGGGCAAAGTCAGTGATGTAATATTTCACACCTCAAAAAAGTAAGATTTAGCAAAAAAGGAGGGGGAAAAACTGTGTTGATTTTTCACATACATTTATAATATATGCCTGTGGATCCAGATCAATCGGTTATTTACCCAGCCCTGTGTCAGCAAGGCCCCTTCCAGGAATTCCTCCATATCAATGTTGTGGAGAAGTGAAGAAATAAAGTACAGCCTGAGCATGATGAGGGTTCCAGGCTGCACTCAGGTCAGGTGGCTAAGCTGCGCTGTGCAACTCAAATGGCCCATGACTTACCACACAAGAAGGTATTCGAAGACTGATCATCTACTGCATGTGCAACAATATTTGCTTTATGGATGGCTAAAATGAATGAGGACTTTCCATGTTTCGACAGGCATGAGAGTCAAGAGAGATGAGTGCAGGGACCGGAGCTGGGTCAAAGAGTTGTTACAATTAAATCTCAGCATTGAGTTTTGCATAGAATAGCAGATCAACACTCGTAGTCTGATATTGGAAAGACCACCTATCAGCCATCTGTGCAGATATAAACAAACCCTCCTAAGAATTTCTTCATCACTGCTGGACACTATTGGCAGCAGTGATTTTACACTGACTTATCGGCCACAGTGTAATACAGCTGTAATTCTTCAGTCATCCCTCACTAACCCTCTTGTAACCTGAATCTTTATTTCCCATCTTTTCCAGACTCACAGAACAACGGCTGACTACAGTCAGCGCAGTAACTGAGACAATGTGATACACACGTCTGTCCTGGCCCTTTGCCTTTAATAAAATAGAAAAGAGAAACAGGAAACACTGGATTTGCTGTAAATTGTAAACATTCCTGATCTTTATCCAACCGTACACCAAGCCGTACTACCTCCATATACTGTATATATAATGTTTTACAGTGTCGAACCTGTGGTCGCACTACCCACAGTGCAGCAGAGACACTGCTGACGTGTTCATCCCTTCTATCTGGGGAGGGGTGAGGGTGCTGGGGTAAGAGTACTGGGCTTTTGTCCCACCTAATGTCTATTGTGGCTAAACCTTTCCCTTGGGGGCAATTAGGACCTTTTAGTTTGTTGTAAGAGGACCTAAGTACGAGTGGGTTGAGCCAGGAAAAACATTTTTGAGCTAAACCAAAAACAGAAGCGCATTGAGCTCCTCTGCACTCCTGGACTTCTGAGCATCTCTCTATTAAGAAATGTGCAGGCCTACACTGAACAGACAGGAACTGTGGCAGCTTTACAGGGGCAGGGAGGTGACGGGGGTGAGAGAGGTTGGGAGGAGGGTGCGAGGGGGAGGCTTCAACTTTACCAGAGGCCTTGCCAAGAGGGCAAACAACTCAAGACTAACAATGTTGGTGGCAAGGACATGCTTCACAAGAAGATCCATGTTTCGCTTTGACTTTCACATGGCTGGATGGAAAACTGGGGAGAGAGAAGTGCGACGAGTAACGGTATGCGGTGAGATCTGCCGTAGCGTGCAGAAGGCAAACACACGTATGTTGTTTAACACAACAGGGACACAGAGCCAATGAAAAGACATTACTGTAAGTAAAGGCAGCTACAGCAGAGGTGTTAGTCTACACATGTGAGAGATAAGCCTTAAGAGTCGGTCTAAGTATGTGATTGAAAGAGTTAGTGTTGAGTTAGAGTTAGTGAATGTGCAAGTGTGTTTGAGAGATGGCGCAAGATAGGGACTGAGAGAATAAAGTGAGGGGAAAAGGAAACAGAGTTGAAGAGAAAGGCAGGTAAAACATAATTGAGTGTACAAATTCTCGTCATGCGGGATCTTATCTCCCTGTAGAAGGGAACATTTCCCATGGCAGGCCTGAGTGGATCGGCAGTGAACAGTGTTAGAACCTCTGAGCAAAAAGCCATGAGTGATGAGGAGGGGTTAAGAGAACTGAACCCATTTAAGTCACCCAAATAAGGGCTGTACAAGTCCATGATGGATGCTCCTGAAGTTCCTGAGGGAGAGAGCGCTAGCAATAGGAAGGGTGATGTGTGGGGAGCGAGCAGGGGTCCTGCGATCCCCACTCAATAAAAACAAATTGGTTTGATAAACGACACAAGCTTAATGACTACAGAGAAATATGTGCACTAATTTAAAGTACTAACTCTAAACAGTAATGTAAGGCTTTTTAAAATGGATACCCAGGTCCCATTCAGTGATGTTTATGTGCATGTGGCAACACACAAGGAAGATACAATTAGAGCTGCCAACAGTACGCCATATTTTTTATATCAGTGACTTCAGACAATCTCCAATCTAAAAGGCAAACAGTGCAGAACAAGCCAAATGCAGCTGTTGTTAAGCAAAGAGCAACAGAATTTATCGTTTGGAAACACACAGCACTTAATAAGTCTACTAAAAATGAAACACTCGAGTGGTGGAAGAGATGTCTGCGCAACAAGCCAACATTTCTCTTGAGAGGTTCTTGTGTACCATACAGTGTTACACTGGGCTGCACTGTAATAAACAGTTATAGTATGTTTAGACAGACCAAGAGCTTAGCATTCTTCCATTACCCGTGTGTTCCCAGAAACTCCACAAGTGTGTCGCTTCACCTAAGTGCATGTTTCTGTGCACTTAGGTGAAGTGAGTGTCTGTGTGTGTGTGCGAGCTAGTGCACTTGCATAAATAATTGTGTGCACATATGTGTGTCCTCAATAAAACATTTCATTGGCTACTTCTACGAATTGTTACAAGTGGTGCCATTATTTAACACAAGGCTCTGGGCAGCATGTAGAGGGCAAGGGGGTGCAGCATACTGGTGCTTAACAAGCACACTTAACCCCAGCCGGCCATGCTAAGCCGAAGAAAGGAAAGGTTGTTCCCTCGCAGTGACATGGCACAGGAGGGCAGTCAGGCCAGGGTAAGGAGAGGAGGAGACAGTATCATTAATGAACCAGTCTGGTCCATGGGCTCAATTACTGTACACTGGGTAAAGAAGACTGTTCAAATTAAACTAGAAGGCAGGCACAGGCTAATGCAGGAAATTTAAGCTCCATGTATACTGCAGCACATGTTCTGCTGGTGAGCCAAACAAGATGACATGGGACTGTAGCCTCAATGTTGACTCTATCTGAAAAGATCATAAAAAAATTTAAAACACTGTAACAGCTCGTTTAGTGCATGAAAAAAAACAAACTTTCAGCTGTATGCCATGCTGTGACTGCAACATTCACTGTTCACCTTAGTTTATCTATGTATAAACACTGAGTGGTGAAACACCGAAATCTCCTCTCAGGCAAGTCCTCACAGAGACATAAATCTGTAGAGTTTTTATAAGCGCCTTGTTATGTCTATGTTTCTATTTCGGTTGTCACAAACATGTAGCCTCACTCAGTCCGACATCATGGGAACTATTTCAAAGAAATCTAAACTCCGCTCCCAAAAGTATGCTGTGTATTCATACATTTGGCTCATTGTTAATGTGAGCCAAGCATTTAAGATAGAAAAAACAAACCAAAAAAAAACAAAAAGCCATAATACTTAAAAAGGGTACAACTAAGAGAGGGTGGAGAGAGAGGAACTAAAACAGAAATGTAGGTGTGGACATTTCCAACTAGAGGCTAGACTAACTCTATGCAAGCTCTGAAAAAAAAAAAAAAGAGTCCATGGGAGGGTTCAGGGATTCATAAAGTCTCACAAAGTAATTGATTGCTCCTAGCGGGGCAATCTGTGTGGGATTTTGTTTTCCTTTTTTCCGCCTGCAGGAACAGAAAAAACACACATGGGCCATTCTCAGCAATAGAGCCATTAGGGGGAGCATGACTGTGTGAGTGTGGGGGTGAGGAGAGTCTGACAGGGGGATGTACACTACTTAAATATTACAGTACACACACTCACCCACACACCAAAAAACCTAGCCTAAATACAGAGGCGCCCACCGTTAAAGCCGAGGCATTAGGAGATGCAACGGATGCGAAGACAAGAGAATCTGCTCTAGACAGGCGAATTAAACCGTGACCTATGGTCCCCACTGAGTAACATTAGCGAGAGCTTCCTGTGTGCAGGCACCACTCTGTTGACCGTTCATCATCGCCTGGGAAGGTGGACAGTCACCATTACACACACACACTGCTGCCTCACTTTACAATAACACAACGGCAGCCATGACTCCACATCTGTCAGGGGGATGTTTAAAAAGAGTCATCATTATTACTCTTTATTTTGGAGATGGGTGGATGGGTGCAGGCTGATAGGAGGAGAGCCTTCTGGTTAACATCGAGTTTGTCTCCTCTCCTTAACCAACGACTCGGGACAGGAGCACAGGCTCGGGCCAGGGTGGGGGCTAGAGGTGTACTGACTGGGAGGGAAGGGGGGTACAGATAAGCGGTGCCCTAGGTCGGTCTGCTCGGGGATCTTAAATCATTGTCACTCACTCCCCAGAGTTCACAAACATCAGCATTCCCATCGCTCTGAAACCTCACTCTCTTATCAACCGGCTTATCACGCAGATCAGTTATCTGGTGCTCTAACAAACACGTCTGCTACCATCAAACACTCACTCCTACACACACAAACACAGACACGTAACATGAAAAATGTCTTGGGGTGAAATTAATAGATACAGAAATAATCAGTCCAACATATGTAAGATAACCTCATTTCATTTTACAGCCATTTGGAAGAAATTAAAATAAATAACACAAATATTTCTCGAAACTATTTACAATCTTAAACTGCAGAATATATTTTTAAGTACTGTCATGTTCCTAAAGCTTAATGTTCTTATGAGATGATGAAAAATAAGCAACATGTGGGTGGTTGGGTGTTTTTTTTTTATGTGTGTAATACTCACTTTTGTTCCCTATCAGGGAGACAACAGGCTGAATATCACACTCCTCATTGGCCTTCTTCACCATACTGAACCAATCCTCCAAGTTCTCAAAACTCTGGTAGTTGGTGATGTCGTACACCAGGAGGACGCCCTGCATTGGAAAAAAAAAAAGATGGAAAAACAATGTTGACTCTAACACTCGCTGGGCCACTTTTCATTTACAGTCACTCAGTGGGAGGGAATGGTTGAGAGTTCACAGCTCAGTTTTTAGCTGATATTCATTCATGTTAAGATATTATAGTAATATTAAGTGAGCAAGGGAACAGCAGGTGGCACTGCTCCTCTTCTTAGAGTAAGGGACAGACTCACCTATTAAGGGACACACTCACACATAACCCAAGATATGTTTAGTGCTATTTTATGATTCATGGTGGGTAAAGGCTGCTCAAATTCACGTGGGTCTATTTTAAAATGACAACTGTACATCAGCACTTCTCGCTTTTTATAAACACTTGAAATTCAGTGAGAAGTAAAGTCGGGGCTAGTTATCTACTATCTGAGCTGATGAATGAAAGATGTCTGCCTCGAGACATTTTCCTCCTCCCTGTGTAATCCTGAATGCCGTGTGCTCTACACAAACAGTCACGCAACAACACCAGACCCATGTTTGAGCAAATACTAGACAGAGATGCTTACATGAACGCATAAATTAATCAGAAAGTAAACACAGATACAAGAGCTGATGGCATAATTCAAAACAAATTATCACATCGCTCAACTATCTGCTATCATTGCTTCAGTTTGTGCTGGAAATTAATGTGAGCCAAGGTAAATGTTTCTACTTTTGCTGCATGATGCAACACGACTGAAGGGGTGTCTGCTCCTTTTTGTTCAGCAGACATGCGCTGTCACAACACGCGGGGACGGTGACGACAGCTTACGCCTCTGACAATTACCGCGCGTCTCTCCGAAACAGCAATGATTGATTACAGGACGCATAGTGCAGAACAATAGGTGTTAAAGTTTTCATACAGCATCGACGAGAAACTCCCTAAGCAAAGTGTTGTAATGTGGCAGTGATGTACGACATCTCGCTGGTGAAGGAGAGTGACTGCAAAGGAAGAGCGGCAGATGTGGTTAATGTACAAACAGTAAGTGCACAATTTAGAGCAGCACATAAAAAAATTCCAATAAATGTGTCACTTTCACTATTTTTAAAGCCTAGTAGATACATGGAAAGGAAAAGAACTCATACAGATGTTTGCTTCGCTCCTATAATCAAATACGACTGAAGTTTACTTGTGTATCGCTGGCGTATGGTGACAATTTCCCTCACTGCACCCAAACGCTAGGTCTTGTGTTGTTGCGTGGTTCTCATATTAGACACAGACATGTCATCTTAAAGCAGGCCTATTCAAACAAGACACATTCTGCGGATGACAAAAAAAGCACTTGTCTAGAGCAACACATTAACTTGAGGACGCTGATGTTACTAGCACTGCCACAAATTACAGGGAACAGCTGTCATTTTAATCACCTCCTCGTTCAGTTTTTTCAGTTTTCCATCGGAAAAGAGGTGAGAGTAAAATACATAATTTGGTAACCTATTATTCCCCAAGGCTCCTTCATTTTTTTAATCAAATACTCCCTTAAATAGTTTGAGTTTTAATTACTTTACCATTGGATCAAGTTTGGATAAAAAAAATGTGAATGTGTTTGAGAATGTTTTTTTTATATTTTTTACTGCTAATTACAAAATGCAATAATGAAAACATTTGTTAAATCTTACACAAAACAAAAAAATATAACAGCTCTTTAAAAAGTGGAGATTTGACAGAGTTTTAAAGCTCTGTTGACCTGCTTACACTCACCGTGAATTCAAATGTCAGCTTATTATGATATGGCTGCGGAGGGAGGGAGTGGCAGATTCTGAATGAAGCTGCCGAGGCTGCAATAATAAGCCTGACCAGAGTCACCAGTACAGCTGGACTCAGGGAACTGGAAACTAATTCTTCCTGTGCTTCCTTTGACTCTTTTACCATTGTCACAAGCATTTATCACAGTTGATTTGTGCATTTCCTTCCTCCTTCCTGACACTGAGTGAGTTCATGACAGTTTGCCTTTTAGCTTCATGTTGGACGAATAAAAGACCAAAGTACGAGTGTGTGTGCGCGTGTGTGTGTGTGTGTATGTATGTTTCTACCACTATCCACGTTTAGAAGCTTCTTTGATGACTTATAAGTGCTGTTAAAAGATCATCAGCATTTTAAAAATGTTATCATGTATATATCAAGGAAAATAAGATGCTTAGCGCTGTGACTCAGTTGAATGGTAAAACATGAGGAGGATCTAGATAACAAGTGCACTGTATGTGTGGGCGTGTGTGTGACCTTACATGCGCTCCATACACATATTTATCCAGCATTTTCCCTCCTAACGTTTGTCCTCCAATATCCCACACCTGCAGGGTCACGTTCAAATTGCCTAAAGGGGGAAAAAGAAGGAAGAATAATCTCTGTTATGAAATAACATTTGGCATTTGAATGACAAAAAATACATTAAAAATCAGTTTACACTAATGTTTCATGTTCCATGTTCCCCTTTCTTTCTGAGAAATGTTTTAGTCTGTTAATCAATTAAATGAACTTTTTGACAAAATGAGGAATAACATAATGATGCTGTAATTTTCAGGTTTCCACCTTGGATGTTTTTGCCTTTTTTAATCATTGTTTGTTTTAACAAAGTTTATAATCATGGGGAAATAACAAGTCAGCTGTAACTGGAGCCTGCATTTTGGGTGAGTGATCTCTATAATAAAAGTCAACGTTGTTGATGTACATAATGGAAACAATAAATCAGGGATTAATCTTTCAAGCTAAGCACTCTTGCCTGGCAGGTCACCCACACCTCACATCCAAGAATATCCAGCTCAGAGATTAAGGGGGATGAATAGGTACGCTTACCCTCTAATTTAAACATTCTCAATACCCTGGCAGTAAAAAAAAGACTTCTTATTAGCCTAGGAAGAGCTGTTTGCATTGTGCCATATCCTGCCAAGTAAGGAAAGTGAGGAGAATTATGTGCTGTTAAGGAAAATAGCAATAATTAAACAAAAAATAAGAGGAAAAGAAGACTCTTGTCCTCATGCCTGTGGAAAGAGAAAGAAGGACTGAATGAGAGAGAGAAAGAAGGGCACAAAAACCAAATCCAAATAAATATTTTCTTCCTCTGGAAAATGAAAGGGGTGGTAAAAAAAAAAAAAAAAAAAAGTCAAAAAGAGAGGAGGAGGGAAGACCAGACAGCGAGGAGTTTATGTTGGTGTGATGAGGGCCCTGCGCTGGGCTGGAGCGGCGATGGGGAGCAGAGCGTACACTGTGGACACGGCTGGACGACTCAACCCCTTCATAAGTCCCCTTTTTAAAGCGAGGGGAGGAAACGCTGAGGTTCACAGTCACTACATCCAGACTATACAGTGTCAATGTAAAGCTACATTGAGGAGTGCAATGAATAACGGTTCCTTGGTGTTATAAAGAGCCGTCCACCGCCCATCCAGCGCACTCGGACACTGGCTTTATTTGTGTTTCAAAGATTCACGCTGACTCGACACCGCTGACGTTTTTCTGCTCGTGTTTTTTTGTGAGAAGTAGAAAGTGAGCCTGTGAACAGTAACAGTGATACCAGAGTCAGACAATTGGTTGGTTTAAGTTAATAAAGAGATTGATCTTCCTCTCAGCTTGATGCAGGCACAGCAGCTTCCGACAGTCAGGGTTCGAAAGAATTTATCAAGTTAAATCCATCTCTGGTCGATCCCCTTCACTGCCTGTACCTCGCTGGTTTGGCTGAGACATCTGGAAGAGGTATTGTTATAAAAAGCACACACAGAGGAGGCTGTTGTGTGCCAGTCGGCCTCGCCTCACCTCTCCCTGCGTTGGAAAATGTACATTAAGTTTGACAAGCTGGGCCTTCATGGTGAGAGGGGCCAGCACTGGCTATAGGCTACTCTCCCCCCTGCTGCAAGAGACCCTTACAGCCCCACAGAGACCCGGAGAGCCACACAACCTCTCCAATACAAGGCAGGGTGGGGGTCCTAACGAAGTTTGGGGGACCACCCAGCTTGCAGAGCCACCCTCCTCTTCATCAGCTCATCAACACCCAATTCCCCAGAAAATGGGCCATTTAACAACTGTAGTGTTGAACCCGTGTTGCTGCTCCATTGATAAAGATGTATGTAAACTATATTTAAACAAAGGTTTATAGTTTAGCACTCAAATGTACAGTAATTATTTCAGGAAAGAACTTACTGGAAAGAGAAGTCACGCGATTAACAGCATTTGTTCGAGTTCGTATTAAGGAGTTGAGCCCAGCCTGTGCTTATGGTTGGCTCCTTTCATTCTGACTCCACCACAACATTTTTGGGGGTTTAGTTCTCCTAAGTCTCATAAGCTGAAACTGACACAGAATCAAAATAGAATCCTTCAGCCAACTCACAAATCAGCATAACTTTTACTTTTAGCACTTAATTTGCCCTTGCTTAATGTTGTTTTATTAGTAATGAAAGAATGGAGGCACTTTGCAGATTTCTGGAGCTTAGGCCTTGGCAGAGTTTTAAGCAATGCCATTTAAAATGCTGAAAATCCCCATTTCACATGCTAGGAAGTAAAATGGAGTACTTTCATCTAAATATAGCATTAGTCAATAAACATTTATTTTACAGATCTAAAGGGGATACAGAGTATGGCTTTATTTCTGCGGGTTCAAGATAAACAAATAAGAGCATGAATGTTTTATGTGGTGCAGGACAAAGATCAGTTGAACTTGGGCATCAGCGATATGAATATAAAATGTTAATGTATTTACTCTGTACTGTGCCCACAGAATTATGAGCAAGGCTCGCCCGTTTGGACATAAACTGTCCATTGGCCTTGTGGAGTCAAAAAAAAAAAAAAAAAATGTGTGCTGTTTGCTCTAGAGAGAAGAGCTTTCAGAGTGAATAAGCCTGAGAAGTGGCAGACACTCTACAATGAGGAGCTACCAGAAAAGACACATTCAGCTCTTGAGTTAACCTGAAGAATAAACTTCTGCTCTGCCTGGAAACGCTAAGACGAGAAAATACGAATCGCACTTGGAAAAAAAGAGAGATAGAAATGCGGCACAAAGAGAAGAGACGGTGGAACAAACGGCCTCTTTGTTACACCTTCAGGTAATATTTGGAGATCTTTTCAGCACTGATCATGTTCACACACAAACACAGGCTTAAGGATGATATTATGGCATTAAAAACAATTAACGGTTAAGTCTGTCTGTCTGTGTACAACGTTCAAATACACATCCAAAGTATTTTACTGCAATAACAAGCCTACAGGCTGCCGCTACGTGCTTGTGCAACACGCGTGTCCGTGCCGAGTCTCTGAACAAGCGAGCGCTCCCAAAAGATTATGAAGGTGTCTCACCTGGAAGGCTTATTCTCTTCAGAAAGAAATCCAGGCCGATGGTTTGTTTGTACTGCTTCCCAAAGGCCTCCTGTGCAAACCTGGTGGCGAGTGATGTCTGAAACAGAGACAAAAGGGGAGAGACACGGTGAATGAGTGCCAGAGCAGCTCTGCAGCAATCAGGAGAACCAATAAAAAAAAAAAGTTTCATTTTAAGGCGTTAAGTATTTAAATATTTTTAAAAAAGAAAATTCTTTTTAGTGTAGCGTACAAAGCAGCGTCGGCTTATAAACAATATTAACACATACAGTTCAGGCCATGGGTCAATAGTCCTGGGGCAAAATGCTACATGCTGCAAAACTCCATCCAGTGAAAATATACAGAATATTAATGCACTTCCTGAAAAAGTAATATTTCAGAGGTAGGCAGAACTAGAAAAACTTTGATTTCATTCACACTGAAGCAAAAGCCAAACTAAGCTTTTTTACAATGTTTCATTTTTCTAATATTTATCTTCAAAGCAGTAACAAAAATACAACGGTATAATTTATCATATCACAAAACGACTCTTTTTTTCCCCCCAATAGCACACAACCATAATTCTTAGGTGATGTAAGTGAGACACAGGACATTAACTTCATCATTACAAAATCCATTTTTAAGCACCTTCAAAAAACCTTTTGATTGACTGTGAGGTTCGCTGATGTAATTGTCTGCCTCCTCTGCCGTCTTGCCGCTCGGCCGAGGCTGTGACAGTGAAAATCAACGAGAAATTGCAAAAACAGGTGTCGGGGTATGTGTCATGTCTCCAGACTGCAGACCTAATAATTGCCACAAATTATAAAACCTCCATCACTGTCACTGTTGTGTTTGAGGAGTGGGGTGGGGGGGATAGCATGTTAGGGGCTCTCCTGAAATCCATGGGAATTCATAGCTCAGGCTTGACATGCCAAGTTTAATTCATTTTGATGGATGAGGATAGGGAAAAAAATGAAGTGCTGAACGTCTATTAGCTATCTTTAGAGCAGTGTGCTTACATAAACACAACAGAGAAGTGAAGCAATGGGATTCCCTGAGTGTTCATGTGGCAGCAAATGCATTTTAATGTGGTTCTTGACAATCGGTGAGAGTTAGAAGATTTAAAACTAAATTCTTCCTTTCAATCCACTGAGCTTTAACTCCAGCCAGCGCTATCTTCCTCAATTAATGAGGGTGTAAGTTTAACCAAATAATGTTTCAAATTAGACTAGATTTTATTTCAGTTACTCCAGGGAGGACACAGTAGAATATAATTAGGACAACCTTTATGTAATTTAACCACACATTTGTCAAGCAAACATGCATCTATTTGGCTTTCTGAAGGCACTGATTTGTCAAATTTGATATCAACACTTTATGTGTATAATAGCTTAATTAATTTTTAGTTTTAAACTTTTAATTAAACACCCTGAAATGTTTCATCCTGACTTTTGCAACATGATTCTCTTTTCTTTCTGTTAACATGTCCTTGGAAGAGCAGAGCAATGTTTTATCCACCCACCTAATTCTCTTAAAAGTTCACTAACCTAACAGACTTTTTAAATCTCAGCGTGCGGAGCATGTCACAGACGCAAGAATGACTGAAAAATTACTAGAGGTGACTGACGCAACAAGGAGAAAATCGGCCATTTAAGTAGCCCAAACAATCACTGACAACACAGGAATAACAAGCTCGGACAGCAAAAATTTATTCCACATGCTCACGTTGGCCTAGTCGGCCATTTGTCTTGGCATTCCAGTAGCTTGGCTCTCCTCCCTCGACGTAGTCCTTTTTTTCCACCATACAATTGGAACTAACCAGCGAATGTAAAAGCTGGCGTAATCCTGACACTCCAACAGAGAACAGCACAGGGTCACCAATGATACCAGTGCCGGGAAATGGGGGAAGTTCGACTGAAACAAGAAACTGGGAGAGAGAGGAAAAAAAATATGGCAAGCTGTCTACGTTCATGTGATGCAACACATATGAGCGATGCAGTGCATTTTTGCAGCATGGCATCAAGACTGGGTCGTTATTCTCCTTCAACAATAAAAGATTAAAACATAGCTGTTCTGCTGTGTTAAAATGAATCATTCTGACGGTAAAGAGCAACGCTGACACAGTGAGACCTCTATCGAACGCTCTCCTTACCCTATGGGGAAGAAAACAGCAAATACTCAGAAAAACTGAGTGACTTAAAACTCAGGTTGAAAAACAGGCATGTGTGTAAGTCAGCCCCAGAACCTTAAGAGCCTGGCTAAATGTGAGACTCCATATTTTAAAAACATCTTGCTCAGGTGGACAAGCCTTCCCACATCTCGCTGTATTTCTGAATGGACAACCAACCACAAGCAAAAATACCACCGAAAATTCTGTCCAAGAAAAACTGATCCGATTGCAATTTGCTGAGCAAATTGACATTAATAAGGGGGGAAACGGCATTCAAGATGTCAGTCAGTGGTGCCTACTCAAAATGGGGGGCAGGGCTCCTGTTTTTTGCCCAAAACAGACAAGCAGGTAAGTCATTCAGACAGTGACGAGCTGACACCTGGCAGCGGTGTGAGGAGGGTTATTAATGTAGCGTATCTACTGGGAACTGACTGAGTTGTGTGTGTTCTGTGCTGCCCCCCCTTTCCCAAAAGAAAATGTCGACTTTCCAGAATGAGAACATTCATTTTTCTCATCGGGTCTCACCATTACTGCTACATTCATTTTCTTTCTCCCAGAGGAAGGAGAGATTAGTTAGGAAAGGAAAGGGGATGTGTAGCTGAAAAGCACTTGACGTCCCAGCCTTACATTCACACTCATTCATTCGAGGGATTCGAGATGCAGTGAAGAAGAAACATAGCTGAATTGTCATGACAACCTCCTTGGTTTGCTGCTAATGATTGTTTGGTGTGACTAAGAAAAAATTCCAGCTCTGTGGATTTACGTTAGGCCTGTTTAATCTACATCCTTTAAATAATTTTAGTGAATATACTGAATGTTTCAGTCCAGTGATTTTGAAAGACAAGGGGCAGCACCAGCAGATCCTGACAGCACCCTGAAGCGTTGTGTGGATTTAGCAAAAGGAGAGACACTTAACTGAGAAAACGTAGATTTATTCTGGCGTTCATAAAAGAAAATCTTCATGTGTGAGTTTCTTCCTGCTGTTTCTTTTAATCTATCAAATGAGACAACAGCAACATTTCTCACATGGACTATCCAGGTATTTTTTTTCTCCAAAGGGGGCTCATTCTGAAGCCAAATGCAGAAAGGGGTCCTTGGCCAGAACAACAGAAGTACACCCACCGATAGTGCTGCAGTTTTCATTATCAGCTGTGATGTGTTACAACAGTGCTGAACTGTAAGACAAATGTTGATGTACTATCTGTTCAAAATAAATAAAATATAACATCACAAGCTGAGCATGCGTGCAGTGGTTCTTTACTCTCATGTTTATTTATATATTTATTTAAGGATTTGTGTGGTCTTGTGAGACTATGTCATACTCTGTTTTTAATGTACCAACCAAGAGTAGCACTAATCTCATTGTAATTACAGTACAAAGACAATTAAGTCTTTCTATTTTCTGTTTTCTAAAACAATATTTAAACTATTTTTTTTAAAAAAAAGGTCAATTTAAGTTTTGCTCAAAATGTTTTATTTTTTGTCCATTTAATTCAGGCATAAAGGTTTTAATAATTAAGCCACACAACAGGACAACATTATCCAAGATTGTGAGTTTAGAAACCTACCTTTAATTTAAACAAGTCCCTTTATGTGAGTAACCAATATTAGATGAGCAGATGAAAACAATATAAAATAAATCAGTTTATGGAGGGAGGTCATATGGCCTTTCAATAAAATGTTTTTTTTTTATAAACTTGTACTTTATTAGATAGACTATTGGATTTAGCTTTGTTCTTACACCTCTTTTTATAATCTGTTGTTATATTGAACTGCTGGAAACCTGTTTTTCCACTATGATCAATTAAGTGACTATCTATCGATAATTTCTTCACAGTGTGAGGCTACAGTCGCGTTCATTACCAAATGTGGCGATGCAGTGAGGTGTGGGTGTGTCACGATGGGCTCACAAAGCTTAGACCTCAATAAATTCATTAGCACACGCAGTATGGATTAAGGGCCGGGTAAACTTAATAGGTTTAGAACAATGGATTTGTGCCAGATTTAAACCCGTTATGCTATCTTTGAGACAGAATCAAAACTACAGACGTCTATTGACACTGTAAAACTGGCTTCAAAACTTGATTTACAAGATCAAACTGAACAGTAAGAAAATGCTTTTTTTCTTTTTTTTCACAGATCATACCACTGAATTACAGCAACTCTCACACAGCATGACTTTTTTGAGTACTGATCCTTTTATCTTCATTAATCTTTGCTTTATAATTGATGCTACCAATGAATACTTTACAATTAAGAATAGTTACTTAGGTGCCAAGTTCAAGCCCGTGTTGGAATTTTAAAAATGTTATTACGGCACGTTCATTATCTACCATCACACTTTTAGTATTTCTAATACACACTCCCTGTGCGCAATCACTCATATAAACCATCTGAAGCTCTGTCTGACATAAACTCCTTCACTTTCAGTCAGTGTGAATGAGCCTCCTCTAGAAAACTAACTGCGTCTTTTATAAATGTAAGTCTTATCAGTATTGGGAGACTTACTGGCAGCTAAAGCTTGTGGTCAGACATCTGTTTGAGCACAATGTTGTTAGCAGCAACATTCATTTACAAAGATACGTAAATATAGCAGGCAACTGATTTTGTAACAATCACTAATTTTTATGGAGAAAAATTACAGCACAGTAATAAAATGCAAAGTCTGCTGCCAACTTTTCCACATATATCTCTCACTGAAACAAGAACTGAAATATTATCATCCCCTAGCCATCACTTGGACTTATCCTCACAGATTTTTTGAGTTTCAGTGTCTCCTCCTTGTCGGACAGAAAACAACATGAGAGTAACATAAACACACCAAATTTATGACTCTTTAAATCTCTGTAGAAAATAGTGCTTAAATTATATTAAGCTGAAGCACAACCAGGAGCTTTGTACCTTGCAAAATATCCACAACAATAGTAAAAATCTGATTATAAGAGAGGATGACTCTCCAAACTGTGAACCACATGCAAACAACTACCTGATACGGAAACCTTACTACACATGATGATTGTGACAACAGTAAGTCTGTTTCACCACCAATTATTTGCAGTACACTGGTTATTAATGATGCAGTCAATATTTCTTTGTCTGTCCCTCCTGTCATTAACAGCTGTCATACACCTGTACTTACAGTTTCTAAAGTTACTCTTCCACTGATCAGTATCTCTTTAAACAGGAACTGAGGCAGATGAAATGAAGATGAGACGTTCCATAAAATAAATAAATTAAATAATATTTTTGATATCATTCAATAATGATTTTTACCTCTAAACTCTCATGTTCAAATGATCTAATATTTCACAAAAAAAAGAGATTAGAGAAAAAAAAATCCATAAACTGAACATTCATGTATCAGAGCTTTGTTTTTTATTCTCATGACCCCTCAGATTTATGTGGTGACCCTTTGGAGGGACTCCACTACTAGTTTGGTAAGTACTGGACTAAAATAACTGTAAATAGTTTTAAAAACAAAACAAAAAAGTAGTTCACACCATCTCCACCTCAAGAAGTTAAAACTGTAGTATGCTGCTTACACACTAATGCTTCAGTATCAATAATTAATGTCATCACAGTATATCAGTCAGAGGGACTAAACCACTACTTGTACTTAAATACTGTAAGTACATCAAAGTGATACTACTTATGTTCTTAAGAAGGACTTCTAATGCAGAGTTACTTGTAACCGAGTGTTGTATCGTTGCTGTGTTCATACTTTTACTGATTTAAAGATCTGAATGCTTCTTCCACCACTGGACATTATAGCTTTCAATCATGTTGCTATGATTGTTAGCAACTTAGCAACATTAGCGTCGGTCACCATGGTGACTGGGAGACACTGCAGCGTCACTGCCAGCGCCGTAAAGAGCAGCACACGGATTAAAGCGTCGTGTAACACACACTGAGACAGTTATTGAGCAGATATTAGACATGAAAGCTTCACTTCGGTAGCTTTATGTGAAAGTTATGTGCGTCAGTGTTGGTCTCACCTTCCCGCAAGCACCGTCTCCAATCACTACAATCTTCAGCTGTCGGTCTTGGCTGTCTTCCTCCGAGTCCGACATGATGCTGAAATGTGCCCCGACAAGTAGCTATCTGTATGTGTGTGGGTTGATAACCCCGAAACAGTAGCAGCTGGTGACTGCTTGTTGAATGTGGCTGCCAGTGCTAATCACAGATGGATTAAACGACCGTGGAGTGGACAAGCAGACGCCATTTTGACTCTACAACACAGACGCTGTGCTCGGCATGATCCACTCACACACAGACCTGACTCACTGTAAGAGGTGTTTCTGATTCAACAATTTAACACGACCGAAAAAACAAAAACCAACAAACCTCAGGACACGATTTGCTATGCAAACATTAACGTTATTACTCTGGAGCGGTTTTTCTCTCAGGGGAAAATATCAGAACCGGAAACCCCACCGCCGGCAGTATGGTTCCGTCCCGTATGTGACGCGCTGCCGTTGCCACGGTAACAAAGGTCAAAGTATGAGTGTAAAAACACGAAAATCACATTTAAATTATTTTTTTAAATAGACATAGCTATATCTAAAGAAAGTACAACATCTTTTTTAAATTGGTGGATTGTACATAAGTACATTTTTTATTACCTTTTTGAGGTTACATATTTTACTTTTATTACTTTTGAGGGGAATACTTGTGTTTTTTGACAGCTAGGCCTATTGTTACTTTGTTATTTTGCAAAATTCCCACACGCAAAACATTATCATCTTATAAAATATAATGCATTTCTATACGACCAGATCTACCAGATAGTTAATCTGAGCAAGTGCCCAGGAGGTCTTGAGCAGACAGGGCCCTCAATGATGGGAGACAAAAATGTGTGTGCTTTATGTGTAGGCTATTATTTATTTTGACAGGCTCCACAGAAATGTGACACCAGGCTTGACCCACTCTCGACATTGATAATTATGGTCACTGTCGAAACTATTTCCAAAACAAAATGTCGTTTCTACCCAACAGCAGGACTATCCAATCAGAATACAATAAAAGTTCTTTGGGTTACCTGAGCTTCAGTGTCCAGGGCCACCTAGGGGTACTAATCCAAGCCTGAACTTCCCAACTGTATGAAAAGTCACATGGCTAAAAACCCTCTGTTTTGCATCATTACTGTACATGCTGCCTATACATTAATAATAAGTTAAACAACAGTAATAATCTGTCATTATAACCCCATAATATATATAACATTCTTGAATAGTCCATTCTGCATAATGACTCATTTTAGTTTTGATACTTGAGGCACATTTTTGCCAATAATATCCTTTTAATCCAAGAGTTTGCTTATAATAGAAAACATATGCTCACTTAATAAAATATGGTGCATTGCTGTACATTAAACTGTATATAAAATAGTCAGGCTAAAAGCTCAACTGCCCTTTTTCATCATTAATGTAAAATACAGTAACAGTGATAATAAATTGTAATAATCAAATAATATAAGATAGCCTGTAACATTCTTACAGTGTCCATTCTACATAATGACTCATTTTAGTTTTTATAGGTGACTTTAAGCAGATTTTGGTAAGATATTCTAATGCAGTGTGCAGAGTTTAATGCAGGGGTTCAATTTCTAATGGAGTATTTTATTTATTTATTTATATTGGTTATCGCTCTTTTTAGGATTGGTATACTTCTACAAGGGTGTTATTTAATCAATCTATTTAAAGATTATTAATTTTAAAACTACGATACTGTCATCTTGTCTTTTCATCTATGTCTTTTTCTCTCTCTCTCTCTCTCTCTCTCTCTC
>JANJYP010076104.1:0-10476 GCA_024605115.1 Rastrelliger brachysoma
GAACAGAACTTTGAGAGATGGTTTATTTTAGTTACATGGTGCATTTAAAAGTCCAAACTGTAAAAAGCAGTCTGTCTGGCTAACCTCTACCGCCGTTTTAAGTCCCATTTCCTGAACAACCTCTTTCAACAAGTATCTGTCCCTCTCATAAATGAATTGGAGCTGAACGAAGTTGGGATTGAAAGACATGCTGAAATATCACTTATTTCTAAATATATTCCGCGCTGCACATGTCCCTGTGGCTTCCTTTAAAAGGAATGGCGTCTCGTAGGTTTGCAATGATCAAAAATGTATGTGTTGATGTCGACATTTGAACTTAGTTTAGATTCCATTTGATTTCTGTTTCTCTGAGTCTGCCGTGCATCAATATTACATGCCTACTCTAGCAGAAGAGGGATTTTTCCTGCCGGGTTAACGACAACCACAAAAAGCACAAACATGGTGGCCACAAACAACAAACGTTTAAACTATTTCCTTATGTGTGGACTGAGCAGAGATTAACAGAAGGAAAAAGTTTGGGCTTTATAATTCACTTTAAATGCGAGAGGGGGGACACAAAAGAAAACAGTGCGCCACTTGAACATAAAATAGAAGCGATGATGATAGTTAAAATATGATGCTAAAGTAACTGAACAATCAAAATACCATACTCACAAAAGGAACTCTTTGGCACGTAGTACAATACTTCTTACAGGACCCTTACATAAAACTTAAGCAATAATGTCTTTAACACCAGGTTACACTTACAGTGACCGGGGAAAAAAATTAGATTGTAAAGGTGGTAAGATGACACCCCTGAATGGGTTGTTTCGATGGCCTATCTAATGGAGGGCGATTCTTACCCAAGTACCAGTCCATTAACAACCAATTAACTTCCTATTAATATTTTACCAGACAGGGCCTCTCATCCTGACGTGTTTTAAGGAGCTTTTCCCAGGAGTGTTTGAACATGAGCAGCTTTTAGCACAGCATAAAGAGGCCTGTGTAATGGGCTGGAGGAGGAGGAGTAGCAACCTGATAGCACTGAGTTTAGAGGAGGGAGAGAGGAGAGGAGACAGACTTCTGCAGCTGGCCGACCCAACACCGAGCCAAGCCTGTGCCGGGCCAAATAGACAGCGTTAGGAAATCCATGATTTTTATGGCTGCGCCACGAGATCAGACATGAATAACGACCTGGTACCATGCAGCTAGCATAATTGGGTTTTGATGCATAAAGATGTGACTGATGAGTTTCCTGTTGTTTACTCAGAAATGTGGCCCGACCAGCAGTTTCGCCTCAGGGACTTAAGGAGTCTTTAAGTTTATCATAGTGTAAGTCTTAAAACAGGAATATCCACTTTGCTGGGGAGCTATAATAAACTAGCAGTGTGCTGTGTCTAGCTGGTTTGAGTGGACATATAAAACTAGTGCGGGAAACTCCCTGCCTTTAGAGAAAAGGAGAAAGGGAGAAGAAGGGAGGCAGAAAGAAAGAGAGAGGGAGGCCATTATGACTATAGCCTCAGGCTACTCCCAACGGATAAGGCATTTGTCTTCACTTGAAAGTATGATTTATTTTTCCACCAGTCAGAAGGGTTATGTTTGTCACCGCACTCTGAAAGGACTTTTGGAAATAGCAGCAGAAGCAGGAATGGAAAAAAAGAATGTCTACTGGTTTTTTAATGCAGCCTTCATGTTTTCTCAAAGACTTCCCTTCTATAGTTACCTTGTTACAGATCACTTTCAGTCTTCATTAACTTTGGTTAATCATTCGTTGTCTAAACCTTTGCATCTAATTTATCAGCATGTGTATGTTGATGATTAAGAGAAGGAGGGAATGTGGGAAGGGGGGGAAAGATGTGGTTGTATCAAGTTCCCTCCACTGGGTGTAGATGTGGTCTTAGATTTCTCTCTGGGCGGCTGATTAACTGTGTGTGTGTGTGTGTGTGTGTGNGTGTGTGTGTGTGTGTGTGTGCTGGGAGTGCACTGAGGAGGAGAGGAACTTCAGCTTTAATTTCCCCCAGCTCCAGATATTACACCCCCGCGCTCTCTGTTTTTATTGGAACAGAGACCAAAAAACACCAAGTGTTTATGATGCATTAAAACATGGTGGGGAACTCGAGTGTAGAATTGTAAATCTATACGTTTGGCTCTGTCTCTCAGAAGGAGAATTAATTCTTTTATAGAGGATTTGGTGTGTTTTATGAAGACTGATGATTGTATCGCGCCATGAAATCATGTTTATCATCTTGATGTGGAGGACAGAGGCTGGAGAAAACTCTCTGTCAAGGGGAAAAGAGAGGAGAAATGGGGTAGAAGAAAAAAAATTGCAGAGGGGCACATGGGAGGTAGGAGGAGTCATTGAGTTTTGGTTTGAAGCACAGAAGGAAGGAATTATTCTGCATTACCCTAATGACCATTTGAACAAACGGATGGGTGAGGAAACCACATTACATTCTATTAAGTCCGCTTTTGTTGTCATTGAACTGTTAATGATGTACAAAGGGAACTCTGCACTGCTCTCCTGGACAATACATGCTCTGTGCACCTAATTATTCTCAGGGAAGTGCCAGCAGCTTTTATACCTGGAGACATAGCTCTAATTAGAGTAAATATTCTTCTGCTATAACACCGGTATTGCCTCACCAATCCAACAACGATTAGCTCAGTGTTTTTCCGCCGGCTGCTTATGCATTCCCAACCTCTTTCTGTCTCTCATTCTCCTTCTGTTTTTCAGTCTTTTGCCTCTTCCTTACTCTTTTCTTCTCTGCACTCAATTTACTTCCTCTCCTCTCCCTGCTTCTCTCTCTCTCTCTCTCTCTCTCTCTCTCCTCCCCTATTTTTTTCTCTTCGCACTAGCAGCAAAAGTGCCACTAGCTGTGACTGAATCCAAGTCGCCTGCCTGTGCTCCAGCCATCTCTTAGTTCATTATATCTGTACACAGTGTCCGTGCCCTCCGCCCCTCGTAGGCCCTGCGTCCCAGCCAAACACAATGTGACAGCGCCGCCACAGCCCTCATTTACAGCCATCACAGGACAGATTTCCCCATCCAAGGCTCCCTCGTCTGGGGCCTGATAGATGGCACCCCTGCTTTTCCTGCATGTGCATGTGAGCGTGTTATTTTGTGTGTGTGTGTGTGTGTGTGTGTGTGTGTGTGTGTGTGTGTGTGTGTGTGTGTGTGTGTGTGTGTGTGTGTGTGTGTGTGTGTTTTCCTGTGCATTTGTGTTCCCTCATTCATCTATGTCTGCATGTGTGCAAGTGTGTGCCGTAGCGCTGGAGCAGGCCCGAGTTGGAAAGGCAACGTTTCCTCTGTCAGTACTGATCCTTAAAACAATGTATTATGATATTACACAGCTTTGTTTCCTCACGCTTGCACTGTTGTTTTTTCTAATTTTAATACACTCTGTATACATTGTTCAGATTTGCTACTTGTGCTCTGAGACTGCTGCTTAGTTTTTAAGTGCAAAGCTTGTGTAAGGCCTTCCATTTTTGTGGCATTCTTATTGCAGCACCCTTGGGGCAGGCACATCTTTAGTTCGGAAATGCTGCAGCACACTTTGGCTATGGTACACACAATTTCTCCGCTACTCTCCGCTCCTTTCCTCACATCTAAATATTATCCTTGTAGTTGTAGCCTCCGGCATCGGTTCTATGTCATACTGAGAAGGTCAAAAAAGACACACGCACATAGACGCCACACACACTCATAGATTTCAAATATCTCTATCAGCCCACTGAGGATCAGATTGTTTTACGGAAAATCATGTCATGGGTCAAATGATTGAATTATTAATGGAAGTGCAGTGCAATAACAATCGGCCCTTGTCTATTGAGATTCCAGAGTGATATTCTCTCAGCCTAACTTGATACTACCATGTTACAATCCAAATCCAATAATGCCGACTCGGCAAAAGAATGTTTCCCCCTTCTATTGTTTCATCAGTCGAAGAGCATCTTGAGTCTGTTGCCTTCACAGCGGAGAGTATTACCGAGTTTGTAGAACTATATCGACTGCCGCCACATTTCCAAGGACAAGGCAATACATTTTCGTCAAAACAGTCATGGTAAAGTAATTCACAATCATAGGACTCTTTCACAATACACTGGTCTATGAAACGTGTGTGTGTAGTTGTGCATATGTGTGTCTAATACAGTATGTGTGTGTGTCCGTGTGTGTGTGCGTGTATAATCTGGCATTCCTCACAAAACTCTAATCTTTATTCCTTTTTACAGTGCCAGATATGGATTTTGTTTCTGAGCATAGCTGGAAATCAACCAAGCAAGTCTAAGGCGCATTCATGATTCACATTATGGAAATTAAAGCAGACAATTCAGTTTTCCCACATTTGCATATGTAAAGAACTACACTCAGAAAGGTACAAGTATTTTAACCTTATTCAACGCACAAGAGACTAAATTGAAAGTAATACACGTCCATTGTGTTGTGATGTTTGGAGAGGAGTTCACTACAACCAGCGGCAGTTCTCATCTGTTCCCTCAGGCCTGTTTCTCACAGAGCCAGTATGGAAATGCGTGTTATTGTAAAAGGCTGGTGATGGATTCCTGACCTCGGCTCAGGAGGATTTCTCAGTCTGTTTTGAGAATGACCGTATAGCAACACAGGGGAAAGAGACGTAAGGTCACCCCTTTAGCATTTATTATGCGCCGGTGCCAGAAAACACAACTCTTTTAGACATCCTAAACATAGCTCGCTGGACACATGGGCTGACAGCTTCACTTAGGAGAAGGAAATCAAACAGGCTTGTTAATGCAGCTGCTGAAAACAGTCCCATTAGGAGCAGTCATTCCTATTCTTTGTTTTTGTATCATTTGTACTTGCCTTTTTATCGTTTCTCTCTCTCTCTCTCTCTCTCTCTCTCTCTCTCTCTCTCTCTCTCTCTCTCTCTCTNCTCTCTCTCTCTCTATTGGGCACGGCTACGGGAAAAAAAATGAAAAAAAAATGAAACATGTTCCCTTAAAGATTTAATGAAGACATCTCCCTACCACTTACAACTCGAAATGGATATCACAGAGAATAAAACAAGAAACGAAAAAAATTGCTGTAATAGGTTTTTTGGTCTCGTATTCCTGAATGAAGGCGTTTCCGTGTCTAGCTCTATCAAGCTCGTTTGCGTCATTATGCATTCTCATTACAGCTTAACAGAAGTTTCCCATCTGGAGAAGCAAAGTCCCTGTTTACAGTCCTCTCTTCCTCTCCTCTCCTCCCATTTCAAACCCCATAGACGTTCTCCGAGGCCTAAATGAGCTTGAAGACAAAAAGAGTACTGTGTAGTATCATTTTTTTTCTAATTTGCTTTTTCCCTCATTATGTTCCCCACTTTATGGGAAATAGAAAACAAAAGATGACATATGTAATTACTGCATGACTAAAGTGTAAACATGCCCTATAGGATTGGGCTATGCTTTCGGCAGCAGGCTAATTGTAACTTTCCCCTTCTCCTTCAGTGCCTGAGTTACTCGATAGCTCACAGTCAGGCACGTGAACACGCATATGTCCTTACATGCAAGCACACACCCACACAGATGCACTCATACTGAGTGTGCATCCAGTTCAGTTTCACTTTCTCTCTCATAAAAAAAAAAGTATGCTTATCAATGTTGTTTATGGCCTTTATTGTTTTATAGACACAGCTACGTGACTTTAATGAGTAATAGAGCTGCTATTGTCACAGGCACATGACTGTCATATAGTGGTGTCCTCTGCACTTTGTCCGTGTTAAAAAAGACACTCAGGCAAATCTTTTTTTAAAAACAGCACTTGAGATCGCACCAGGGCATGTGTTAAAACTACTGTATGGAACTTGCCAGCCACAGCCTTAAAGCCTCCTCCAGCAGTTAAAACCACAACACTACAACCATGAATGGCATCTCGGCCTTGGTCTACACACACATCATTCCACACATTACTCCCCTTAGCTCCCCTTTTGATGTGTCAGAGAGAGAACTAGCCACTGTTCCACTATTTTTTTTATTGCTCACACAGCAATGTGTGCGTATATACACTATATGTGTGTGTGAGTATGAGCAAGCGAGAGAGTGCTTGCTCTTCAAAGGCTGCAAAAGGGGTGCGCTACTTAAGGCCTATTAAACCTGCAGCTCTGTTCATTGTAGCTGGGAGAGAGAGCGCTGCGTGCTGAGGCAGACAAAACGGTGAAGGCATACCTTTGAACTGGAATCATGTGGGAGCTCACATTTTCACAAGTGCTGCAGAACTGAAAACAATGTTTTGGCGAGTCCCCTGATATGTGTTTTTTTTCTTGCTAAGGGCCAGCTAAGAGAGAATCTGTTAGGGCTTTGTCCTGATGGTGTGATATTACAAGCCCACAGTACATAATCCAACATACTGCGTTATTAAAATATGACCATACCAACTCCCCAGGGCTATATAACTCACACATACACTGTCTCTCTCTCTCACGCACACTGGTACACATTCCTGTGGCAGACATGCAAGCACACTGTCCATACCTCTCTCTCTCTTTCTTTTTCTCCCTCTCTCTCTCTCTCTCTCTCTCTCCGCCTCTCCAATTCAGACACTCAGACATGCAGACACAGTTTTATTTAAAGCCGCAGACAAGCTCACAACTCACAGTGGAAGAGGTAAACTTTATCCACAAATCAATACTTTAATGGAGTTTCATACCTTCATTCCACACCTTACACTTCAGTCAGTCGCCTTGCAAGGTGAAGAAAGGCATGTCTCAGGAAAAAGACTACCAGTGTGCATGTTACTCTATAGCACCCAGGTATAGCAGATAAGCATATCAGAGCGAGTTCTCTTAGGATGCAGGAAGGAAGCAAGTGAGACAAACTAAATCTGATCAATGCCACAGACTGCAGTTTATGCAAAGGGAATCTGAAAACAGAGAGAAATGATCATAACCTGCAGGGTGGTTTGTGCAAAGCAGAATGTAGCTGGATTGATTTCCAAAACTCATTCCAAATAAAAAAGAGGCAAGCTGAGTATAAGTCTTGTGGTAATGATAGATATGACAGTATTGGATTCATTTATAGAGTAGGAGTGGAACACTATTGTTAGATCATAATTCAAACAACCTGCTTTTTTCAACTATTGTAGATGAGGCTCCCGGGAGGATACTGCCATAGTCATCTGCATGATGTGTGTGCTCGCATGAATGTGCACACCACACACATGCACATACACAGGTTCTGTAGATTCCCACAATTTTGGTATTCGTACAGTCCCCAGGGCAGGGAGTAGGACAGGAGATTTATGTTCTCTGTCGTCCAGACACGGCTAGCTCTCTGCTCATTAGGGCTCCTACACGGTCATACGTGTTACTCTAACAAGCTGTACAGAGCCCCCCTCTAAAGCCTGATGGATTCGAGGGGTGGAGTGAGTTCCCTCCCTGCAAGAACCCGGAGGAGATGTCACAATGCATGAAGCATCGCGTATACAACATATCTCCATCGAGGCAAGAAGAGGACTATGAAGTTGTTGGACCATTTATCATGGTTAGCTGCATTTACTGAGCCTTGCTTTAATGATGCTTTCACAGACATGAAAATGCAGTGAAATTAAATTGTTTGGTTTTTGCTCTGTGTGTGTGTGTGTGTGTGCATGCATATTTGTGTGTGTGTGTGTATAGCTGAAGCAGCTACTTTGTTATCAGTGCTGCGATGGCAACTGAAGCGGGAGAATATGTTTGCTAATCTCTACAGTTACCTGATATGAATTAGTGTCTCTCATTATCTGTTTTGTTACAGAGATTGGAGCGAATGTAAAGGCCAAATGAACAAACATAAGACTTGTATGCACTTCACTCTGCTTCCTTAATGCATCCATAGTCTATTTCGCAATGCATGCCTCACTGATCATGGCATGAGCACGTGTCTGTGTGTTTGACCATCTTAATCTGTGTGTCTTTTCGTGTGTGTGCTGTGTACAGCACAATCTGCAAGACCTGCGCTTGTCATGAAAATCCAATTGAAAAAGAAGGTGTGTTTTGTTAAATATCTTTTTTGTGTGTGTAAACGCTCAGGCAATAAATGGCAATATCACGACCAATGAACCTCATTTTGTCTAAGTCTGCACCTTGGGATTTAATAAAAAATATCCTGTAGCTGTTCACTTCCAGCTGATGCGATCAGGCTCCATACTACTTAGGAATGCATTATAATGATTTCTGTAATGAAGACATATTGCATGTTTCCAGCCTAAGCGGTGAGGCTCTGATCACAAAAATAACTGACCTAACCATGGCTAATGATCTCCCACTGGCCTTGTTCACGCCTTTTTTATGGCGACAGCGAGTTTCACACAGTTGATGGTTTGCACTGAAGTAGCCAAATAACAGGTAAAGAGAGATCAGAGAGAAGCATTTAGAGAGGGGGCTTTGTGTAAGTTAAGCCTACTTTCAAGAGTGAGATAGACACCCTGACATGCTCCGCGCTGCCTGTATTTCAAGCACAGCGATCAAGAAGTGGCAAATAAAACGTCTGCAGTCAAATTTTACAGACCAGTAAAGTGTAACTTAATAAAGGCGGTGAAATGCCTAGTGTATTGACTGCTTGTGCAACAACACAGTGATTCCAGAATGATGGAGGATGCCATTAACAGCATCATTAATGAGCCAACTCAATGCCTTTGTAATCAAATGGTTCCATTCAACAGTCCAACTTAGTCAAACAAACAGCGGGAAGTGAAAACAGTGGTGATAGCAGAGCCAGCAGTGTGTTCCTTCCGAGACTCTCCTGATTAATCACACTGCAAGTTTTGCGCGCTAGGTCATTCACCTTAGCAGCTTTGGCAACAGTGAGGAGTTTGCTGGTTCTTGGAAAGTGCTGTTTTATCATCACACCAAGTACAGGCTTTTTAAATGTAGGACAGGTCAATTCATCCAATCTAAAGCTGTTTGAGTTGGCATGCTGTGTAAGTTTTTAAAAAGATATTTGGGTGATCTGGAGAGGGTTTCACTTTTCTAACACAACATCCAAAGTAAACCTTTTCATTTCCAATGATACAGAACTAGAGCGGCAGAGACAGAGAGCGGTGCCATTGTAAATTAATCAGCCTTGTGGAGGAGAAAAAGGAAAAAGCATTCCTCAAATTAGACAAACCCCAGCCCCAGCTTGATGTGGGCAAGCCCTGGCTGTGATATGGCCAGCTTCCACACCACATACAGAGCCAAGGCAAATTTAGAGCTGATAAAGTTGGCCAGGTCTGTTACAGTTAACCTCCCTGTTATCAGTGCTCTGGCCAATTATCTTTTCAGATGCCTCAACTCATGCACTGTCTGCGATGCACAGATGAGAGGGGATGAGTGGCATCACAAAGTATTGTTCATTTAGGGAAATAACAACAAAGTCAAGCTGTGTTCTCTGGGTTTTTATCCAGGCACATATCGACTGCTGAGTCGCTGTCAGATTTGTCCCTTTCCTCTGATCCAGGAACAGAGTGAAGTGAAGGGAGACTGTGGTGTAGTCAGTCCCTATCCAAGCTGCTCTGTCTGGGGGACACCGGGCCAGCCTGCCTGCCCGGCCCCTTCATGAAGACAGTGCTGGGTTTAATTATCCCCAGCTGTGTTTCATCTCCCTCCCCAGCTGAGCTCTGTGTCCCAGTGTCCTCTGTAAGTATGCCGTATTCACACTGGAGTCAAGGTGAGACACACAGATGAGTGCACACACACACAGGGCCTGAACACATTGATGTGTGGCCACACATAGAGTGTATGTGTATATGCATGCATAGATAAATAGAGGCAGCAGATGCAATTATGAAAACACCTGTACAATTCACCAATTTAATTCAATCATTCTTCAACAATTATTAGCACCGTGAAGCTTTGGCTCAGTACTTGTCGTGACAGTGTCAAAAAAAAAACTGTTGATTTAAATTTACAGCCTGGATTGTTTTTATGCTCAGTTCTTTGGTGCTGGATTGCATCATATTGTAATGTGTTCATGTTGTTTTGTTTCTCCTCCATGTGGTATATAGAGCGCACAAAATAATATAAAGACCTTCGGGGGTAGTTTGCATTCCGCAACATCACTTTTTATGACTAAATCGCATCTTAGTATCTTGCTATTTATCAGGAAAATCATTTTCCTTCATGAATCAGAATTCTTTATTTTTTTAAGTACACCATCCAGTGACTTTGTAGGAATGCCAAGAGGGGTCCAATTATCTCTTTACAAACCTAAAATAAATGATCTGAAAGATTCAATACAGCTCCTCAGTCTGGAGCCCATTACTACCGCAAATCAAATATTACAAATACATTTTTTTTGTTTTGTTGTTGTTTTTTAAAATATAAAATGTATTTTAGAAAATATGGTGCAATATGAATATCTGTCTTTGTTATTAGACAATTGAATCTGTCTTCTACTTCTGAAAAAAATCAATCTTTAGTTTCCATGATATAAATCCTCTTATAAACTCCTCATAGGCAGAACTGTAGCTTGAGAGCCTTTGCTTGGTGTTTTTATGTGTATTTATGTATATATATATGTGTGTGT
>JANJYP010076105.1:0-12049 GCA_024605115.1 Rastrelliger brachysoma
ATATATATATATATATATATATATATATATATATATAAGATGTTAAGATAAGTAATAAACTGTATCAGGCTCTGGATGCACACATAATACTTGTGCAGTAAGTAGGATTAATTCATTGTTGGTTTGGCTCTGCACATGAGCTTTGTTGTGAGAAAAAATATATAGTTATACACTTTAACTGCAGTACATCCCCCATGACTGAAACAGTGTTTTTGGCCCCTCAAATTATAAAAATACTCTTGGCATATCGGTGTCTTTTTCGTCCTTGTTAACTTCATTATTTCTCATTATGCAGTTTGGCCACATCTACCAGTTACTGGCTCATTAATGCTCTGCCTCTTTCAGCTTCGTACCACATCAGTGTGTGTGAGAGTAACATATTTCAGTTTGAAGCTTAATCCTGTCGTGATCAAAGTTCAATCCCCGGTGCCGGTGCCGCTCACATCATCTGATCACAAGGGTTCGTATATCCAGCTGTGCAGTGTGTAGACTCGGCTCGCACTCATGGTCACAGCGCTGTTTGACTCAGTGTCTGTGGCCTTGCTTAGCGAACACATAGGTTGCAATCACTTCAGAGGGAATTGGACCTCTCTTGTGGACAGTATTTTAACAGGGAATTCTGTGTGTTGACCGAAGTCAAGGCCCAGCATGCTCCAGGGAAGCTCATCCCTGAGCCCTGCAAATCGCTCCTCATCAAACAGTCAGTCCTGGCCACTGATCTTCCAGGATATTCTGGCATTGTCCCAGCACTCATCAAATGGAAAAAAAGGCTATTATTTGTGATACAGACACTGATATACTGAAGCTTCATACCTGAGCACATCTCTGTAGGCCTGAGCAGTAATTCAGTGTCATAATTTAGCTGAAGTCAGCCTAACCCCACCAATAACAGCATCTTCTATCTAGGCTTTTATCATTGAAGATAACAGAGTTGTAAACATGTAGTGTAAAAAATGTTTTTTTATTAAGATTAATTGTATAGGTGACAATATTTTAATGTTTACAATATTGCAATAATTATAATGGCTGCAATTCATTAAACTTCGGTTTCGGGATTCTGGTTCTCATTCATGATGGTGCACTCTCACACTGTCATGACTTTAGCTGGGTATGCACTGTGATTTCGGGCTGTCCCATATTAAAAATGGCCAATGTAAAAGAAACATAGCGATACTATGTCACACTGGGAGACAGTCAAAGGTTGCTATTATTATGGTTTTAAGTTTAAGCCTGGGACAAAATTCTGATATCCTAAAAATTTAGGATAATCACCATGTGATACAGTAGCTGCTATGAACTTCTATACTGTATGTGTATGATGCAACACAAACACAAGACACTAACTTCTATTTCACTGTGTAAATAATAAAATTTTTTGATATCGAATATTGACAGTATATTAATGATACCAGTCAAGGTTTACAATATTCCCTTTTTATTTATTTTTTAATGGAAATTTAAGCTGTTGAGTGAATAACCTTAAATGCTACGAAGGTTTAAAAAAAGAGGTAAAAAAAAAAGAAAAGTTTGTTTCCAAAGACTGAAAATATTGTAAAATAGTGCATGTAAAATGTCAGAGTTTTGACATTTCAGAGATCAAGTAACAACATGCAGCTTTTCACTAGCACTGGCAGTAAATTAAGCCTTAAAAATTGATGTGAACTATTCCCACAGGTGTCACAATTTACATATGTATAAAAATATGGATGAGGAAATCTGGGGTTGTTTTGTTGAAACATGTAGGCAAGATTACATTATATATAAAAATAAATAAATGAGAGTCTATGTTTCACTGTTATACATTAAATGAGACCAAAATCTTTACACACATATTAGTTGTTAATTACTTTGAGGCATTAATCTAGACAAAAGGATTATGTTAAATGATAAGACTATATTATCACGGCAGGAATCTGCTCTAATTCATATAATGTGTGTTGAATGATCACGTATCAGTATCAAGATACTCAGTCAAAATGTGTAATTATTTCTTATTTGAGTCATTACCAGAAATAACTTTTTTACCTCCATGGGTGAAAACATTTTTAGCATCGCCTATTGTGAACTGAGCCCCACACCTGGCAGCGTGTGCATACCCCACTGAGTCTCATACTGCGAGACTGAGAGACTGAATTTGAAGCCAGAATAAGCGGAGGACAGGTTTTGATAGCTTACAATTTATAATGCCCATTAACCCTCAACTAAGCTTTGCAGCCTGTATGTCTGATTTTGAGAATTTTCTTATAAAGGTCAAGGTGTGTGTGCATGTGCGCCGGACTTAAAGTGTGTGTGTAAACGTGGCAGGCATATGGTGCTCGACGAGTGGGCATGCATGTCAGCACACTGTGCTTTTTTTGGGAATGTCCCTGAGATAAGAGAGGCTTTGTTAACTTGCGTTGTGTGACCTTCCTCATATGAGCTGGAGTTTGAGGCGTCAGGGTGTGATTTTTTTTTTTCCAACTTTGATAGTCAGCTTGTGTAGCAGCTTGCAGCCAACCTTCTGTGTCTTTGTAAAGATGTGTGTGTATGTTTGTGTTTGTGTGTGTCTCCATTGGCCTTAGATGAGACAGTCAGGGAGAGATAGATGGAGCGATGCATGTGGAGAGGCGTACTCAGTTGTTATGCATGCTGTATGAGTCTGTCACTCCCTCCCTCCTCCTCGCTCTTCCTCTCATGCCTCTGCCTCGCCTCCCCATCATTCACTCCTCCTTTTATGGGAGAAAGGAGAGCGAGGCGTGGCAGGTCAATGCTGTGAAAGCTTGTCACAAGCTCTGCGTCTGTGTCAGCCTGCCATCACTAAAGAGGAGGAAGAGCCTGGCCTGAGATTGATGCCTGCTGGTGAGCTCTGCCCGGCAGGAGGAGAAGGAGGGAGGACAAGAGTGGGGACAGCGGGAAGTGGAGGGAGTTCAGGGGTTTGAAATGTAATCTTGGCTATTTAGATTTTCTGAACATCCCCCACTTGACGTCAACTCACATATCTCTGTGATTATGACAGTATTTTCACTTCTTTTTTTATGTCTTAAATAAGCTTATGAGATGACACTGTGACTGTAATGTCAGTTAATAATTATTTTTGTTAGATCTCACTTAGACCTTGTTATGTTTAAGCTTTACTGATGCAGTTTACCACTAAAGTCTATGAATTTAAAGCAAAACTTTCTAATGAGGCATACTTAAGAATTAAAGATGTATAAGTTGTTATGAACCATAAGAATGGTTAATAATTAATTACAACATTGCTCAGATCAGTAAGAAGACATTATTGAGGGCAACCCTTGAATTATCGCTAAGGGTAAACAATTTAATTTGCTCTGCTGTCCTGTCCTGCACTGCATCACAGATAAAATGCAGCAGATCACTTTCCTGTGTGGGTATTTCTGCCATATGGAAGAAGGGCATTAGATTAATGTAAACAATGTATGCACAGTGACAATGAAAATCAGTAAATGTGTTTGTTCCTGTTCAACAGTTAACAATAAATAATTGTCATTTCAGGAGTTGGTTCTGTGCTAATTTATTAAAAGTTTACAGCGTTACTGTACATGAATAACAATATCAAATTTACTGCAAAATGTCTGGTTCTGTAGTCCAAAACACAGTAACATAAAATTATTTTATTTTACAGCTGTGTATTCATTTTACAGTAAGAATTCATCCTTCCTGTGCTTTTAAATAAAAAATATAGTACAATTAAACAATAATAAAACAGTATAAGTAAACTACTGTAAACTGCACTGCTGCAGCGTAATGCAGAAGGAATTTATTAAACACACTGTAGGAAACCTACTGTGATTTTTAAGTAATTAACTGGCAGCAAGTAGCATGTAACTTGGTATAAAAATTTGAGTTAATTACTTGTCACTTACTGCCAGTTAATCACTGTAAAAGTCACAGTAAGTTTCTTACAGTATGTTTAACAAATTCCCACTGCGTCAAAGGTCAAGTAAAGGTGCATTACCTGATATTTCGAAATAAAAACTCCAGGAGCCTGAACATGAAAAGCACCTCTGTATTAATGGGAGATGTGACACCTTGGTTGTATGATCAAGTTTTTAAACTTCTGCACAAAACGAGGAGTTCTTCAGGGTAGTTATTATTGGAGATGTTTGACTTGACTTTTATTCTAGTCTTGATATCAAAGCTTTAACTGGTTCAGGTTCGTTTGGTCTAGCAGTGACATTCTACAACCACGTTTTTGATTACAGATACGGTTTCACTGTAAACCAAGCACACCGGTCTCAAATGTTCCACAGACAAAATTAATAAGTACTTCTCAGTCTAGCCATCCTTAAATACATATTTTTCATTGTCATTTTTTTTGTTTGTTTTGGCTAGTTTTGAATAAGCCTTTTAACTAACAACAACCTTGCTAACTGGAGAATAGCAGCTGTGCTGAATTGTAACAGTGGAGGTGACGTGCTGGCAATGTACTGATCAAAAACAGTCCCTGTCATGTAACTTACTGCTTATTAATCCTTTATCAACCAATGTTTATTAATAAAGCAGCACCCAATCATCATATGGAGCCACTAAAACAGGACTGCTTAAACAAGAACACTATAACCTTTGTGAAGAGAAATTTGAGCTTTTTACCTCATGATACCCCATGTAATCTACTCAAAAAGTATCACTTTTGACAGCAGAGGGGAGCTCAGGCCTTGGGGGTGGAAAAATGTATAAAGTGACAGGGGTAAAGGATGAATAGAGGGATGAAGAGTGATCGGGTGTCATACAGGTGGGATAGAGCCAGATAGATAGTGAATGAAGGAGCAATGGAGGATGGATGGCCGGAGCACTTCAGACATTGACAGCGTTGAGAGATTTGTCTCCTTTGTAACCCATTTGTCTTGTTTCTCCTTCTTTACTGTGTCCGACCGAGTAAAATCTCATAAAACCATTTTTACTCTGAAGTTGTAGCAGCGGTGGAGGCGGTGGCGCCAGTGGAGGTTGTAGGAGTGATACTGTACCTACCCCGGAACGTTTTAGAGAGGCCATTTTAGGAAAATCCAGCACTCTGACAGGGGAGAGTGGTGCAAACTGCAATTCTCAATGAACTTTTTGCTAATAACATTGGATGTAGAAATTAGAGAAGGAAAAGAACTAGACATGGGAACTGAGTCTCTCTCTCTTTCTCTCTCTCTTTCACTCACTCATACACACATACACAATTATGCATATATATATGAGCTGCTAATTGCTTTGTGTGCACCAATCCGTCCTATGAATGTGCCAGTGCAATATTGCGGTGCTGTGGGTGTTTGCCTGGCTCATAACCGCAGACCAATGTGGTGGAGACAAGCTCATATATTAAGATAACCCCGAAACGGAATGGAATTGTATTTCCCCGGCGGTTCAAACGACTTCTGTGGTTGTAAACTGATAGTGGATGAGATTTGGCTTTAATGAAGCAAGACTTATTGTGCACAGTGCAACAGAGGAAGGTGCATGGGTGTATGCGTTTCATTATTTGAGTGTGTGCTTGAGTGTGCATGTTTGTGAGTGTGTCCATTTTTTTTTTCTCCTCTCTCTTCCCCCTCGTAACAAGGAGCGCCGTTATCTATTGGCGCATGTTTACTTGTGCTCTCACAGTGGATGTTATTGTATCACTATTTTTCTTGCTCTGACGTTGGAGTGTGTGTCTGAGTGCTGTGATTTATTTTGCCTGAAATAATCAACTGAAAGGTTTTTATTTTGTACTCTCCCTTGGTGTAATCTTTCTCAAGGTTGTGTGTGTGTGTGTGTATGCACAGGCTGTAAGAGTGTCATCTTCATCCGTTTATTAGAATGTTCCCTACTGGCTTGACTGTAATGAGACCTGTGGAGCCTAGGAGTGATGGAGTTGAACTCATCAGGACAACACTTGCTGCAACAGACAGAAAGAGAGAGAGACAGAGAGAGTGTGAGAGAGGTAGCAGAAAAAGGGGTAGAAAATAAAGAGGGATGTCAGATGATGTAAAAAGCATCAAGGCCACAAGAAACATGGCTCCTCTGAATAACGCAGTCCATTTGGTGTCATTAAATAACATGAATAATGGTGCCAATCTTTGTCTAAACCTGATTGCTGTTGTTGACAATGAAGCTGTCATGTCTCATCTTTTCTTTTCAGTTTACATTATTCCCTGTTATAATTTTGTTATTCTCACCTTTTTTTTATCGTTTAAAGGACAACTTTGTTTATTTTCAATGTGCAGCTCAATTGCTCAAGCTAGACTTACTATTACCGAAGACGAAACAAAGTATGGTCCAGCCATATAGCACTCCCTGAGCAGGGACTTAGCACTGACTGCTAACCCATGGGGGCAGACTTTTAAACTGTGTTTTTAAATGTCTTAACATACTCCAAATCTAACCAGAAGCAGCTGTAAACAAACTGGTGAGTGACTGCTTGCACGAACACACACTGTTTTAACCATGTTTTTATTAATTTAGTCATATATGCTGCAGTGCCGTGTTGTAAGGTGTCTGCTGATGTTAGATTTAGAGTATGTTAAGACGTTTAAAAATCTGCCCCCATGGGTTAGTAGTGAGTGCCCTGCCATATAGCATTCCCTGCTCAGGTAGCCTACTTTGTCGTGTCTTCAGTAATAGTAAGTCTCAGGTAGCTATACAGCTGCATTAAGATCACTTCACTCTGCCCTCTAGTGTGATTACCTGGCTCCGCCTTAATGCGTCTCAATTAGTGTTTTCAGACCGACATAGAATCATGCCGGTGCTGGTTCCCACACCTAATCTTGAACTGGCCGATGTGTTCACACCAAAAATCAAAATGCTCTGGAACCGAAAATTTGGTTCCTGAAGGGCATCAAATAAAACTTGGTTTTTCTAAGCGAACCTGTTTGCTTGCGAGTCTGAAAACAGCTACTGGGCGCTTTTCCTAATTCACATGTGCTCGCTTTGCTCCTTGATCCTTGCCTGAACTACTCACAGATCCTCTGAAATGAGAAGAATGGGACATCCCTTCAAAATGGCATTTCGAACCAACTTGTGGTTCAGGCGAGGATCAAGGAGTGAGAAGAGAATTGAGAAGCATCCAGTGTCTCCCCTGTCTGTATGGATAAAACCTTGTGTCTTCCCATTTGCCAGACTTGTCATCTTGTCTGCCTGTAGTTGTTGTTTTTCTCGCATTTTGACCTGCCTAATTCATTGGATTTTTGCCTCTGCCTAACTCCTTCACTGACTGACTTCCCAAGTTTTTAACCATTATTGAATCTTGAAAAAAGTGAGAATGTTTGTTTCCAATGTGGTACCTCAAATCAGAAAAAAAACAGGACAGATAGTAACATATAACATTCATTTACACTCAGTGATAATAAGTCTTACACTTTACATTTACTGTAAGAACTGAGATAGGTAGCTTAAATCCTGCAGGTTATTAGGGTGACATGATTTAATTCAGGAATACCTTCTTCTGTTACAAAATCACCTCGTGCACTTCAGAGGCAGCTATTATTCCATCTAAAATTAGCACGGCAAATATTTTACTACACACATCCCCTTGGAGTACTAATCCTGTCCAAATGGACTAAAGATATTATGGAAGATGAGATCAATTAAAAATAAATGGAGAAAAAATTACTGCCTATTCTGCTCTGCTCAGGGTTACAAGGGGTGGGGGTGGGGGGCTTGAGCCTATTGCAGCATAAAACACTGGATGGGAGGATGTGAGGGACAGATAGACGAAAGTAAAGCTTTAGTGTCCCCAAGGAGAAATTTGTTTTACAGTCAGAAGTCAAACGAACAATGAATGCAAAAACTAAAGCAATAAACAATAAAACAGCTAAAAAAAAAAAAAAAAAAAAAAGACAGAGAGAGAGAGAAATGGTGTTGGCATCACTGATCACTGAAATCATCTTAAGAAAGCAATGAACAAAGAAATCAGCCCATTCACCCCTCATACACAGCTGGTAAGAGGCTTAACTACAGTCTGTTTAAATCTACAGCACTGTGCAAAAGTTTTAGGCCCTATAGACATTTAGATTCTTATCCATAATGCAGAACTGTCAGGGAGCCGTCTGATCGGTGCCAAATTTATTCCACAGCATGAGAACGACCCCAAATATACAGCAGGAGTCATAAAGATCTGTCTTCAGTGAGAAGAACAACAAGGAGTCGTGCAACAGATGGGAAAACAAGCTGTGAGCACAATGCTGACATATTATCACCATATAAAGTTGATATGCCAGACACTTTAGCATCCTTGTTATTGCTTATTTGCACATCCAGAAAATTCAATAAAATAAATAAATTCTGGCTTTTCAGCTGGTCAACAGTGTCGGGGAGTAACTAGTTAAATATAATAGTGTTATGTAATTTGGTTAAAAAAATAAATGTGCCTGTAATCTGTTACAGTTACTGAGAAAAAATGCACGATTTTGCTCACAAGGGTTTCTTCTCGTTTTTTTGTTACTGGATACATCACTATTTTTAATTCTTTGAAATTAAGTTTTTATATATTTGTAAAAAAAAACAAAACAAAACATCATGACATGGGCTTATTTAGAGCACACATGGGCTTAAATGGGGTCACAGTACCATTTAAACCCGTGTTAGACTTCTGCTTTTTTCACAGCTTTTCTATTTCCCATTCAAAAAAATCTACATGAACTAATGATTACATTTTCAAATGAGAGATAAATCATGCTTTATAAGAAGTGACCTCCCTTATAAATGATGTCAGTATCCATGAAAAATACCTGAACTTAATGATTATGATCCTTAATGGGTAGCCTTTAACTGGTGAAAATAATAATTAGAAAATTAGAAAAGAAATCAAAAAAATAATGAAGCAATTGAAATAGTTACATTTAAATAAGATAACTAGTAATCTGTAACCAATTACATTTCCAGAGTAACCCTCCAAACCCTGCGGTTCAATGTGCCACTGCTGTTTGGTGAGGTAGCGTGCTAATCGTAGCTTTTCCCTAAAGACAGCTGCCTAGTATGATCAAAACAATGAGATAAAAGAAGGAAAGAGTCAGGTGACAATTCCCAGTGAGCTTGTCATCATTTCAACCACTTTAAAATACATTTGGGCATCTGATCCATTGTTAATAAAAGAATATTGATTATTACAGGAGCTTAAAAGCCACCTAACCTTGATGTCTTTGCGCTGTGGAGGATCCACAGAGAGAGCATTGATTTGGTTTAAATATTAAAGAAAGAAAAGCTTTCATTATAATGCAATCCAATACAACATGTATGAACTCATCTCTGACAGTGTCAACAAAATCTTTACATTTGTGTTAGGCTGAATCGAGGGACTGTCTCAGATTAGATTGGATTGTTATGGTGTCCTTAATCAACTGGAAAGCAATGTAAGGCAAACATATAGCCAACCTATGGAGACTTTGTTCGTATAAAAATGTTTGCAGGAGCAGAAGTTGAAATTGCTTTTGCTACAACAAATATAAACAAGTGTTCAAGACTATCAACCTTTAAATGAGATACTCAGTGAGGCAGGGTGAGATCTGGACTAGTGGAGAGAGAAAGAGGAGAGATTCAGTGAAGGACAGGAAAAGGGGAAACAGGGTTGTCATATGAGCACTGTGGTCCATTTGTTACCTGTGCATGGGTAAATGAAAGCCCTCTCTTAGCCTCGTTAAGCATGATGCACTGCCTCGGCCATCGGCACGGCGCTGATTAAAATTCGCCCTCCAGAGTTTGGAAGAGCAGCTAGCTGAGGCTGCACTACTGAACTCCCAAAGCAAATGGGCCGAAAGGTCACAGCTCGGCGACCCCCACAGCCATGCCTTATTTATTTAGCCTTTTACTTTGCCTGCCACTGGGAAGGAGGGAAAGGAGGAGAATCTTTATCCATATACTGACAGCGTACTGCACTCTTATATGTCCTGTTATCTTGCTGCTCCTGCATTGGATATCTGTTTTAAATTGGGGTTACAGAGATGTTAAAATATTTCCTCTATAAATCACCATTTTTCTGTTAATAGTGGAAAGTTTAAACCACTTTTGTAGCTGGTCTGAGCAGTCTTAAGAGTTAATTTGGTGAGTGTTCTCAATAACTTGAGAACACTTTTTGTCTTTAAATCAACTTTCAAATCTGCTTTGATCTGTCTATGAATGTAGCATCCTTCTAAATTGTATTATATCATTTATGTGGGGGCGTCTTTTCACAGCCCTACTGCTCCCTTGGTTTAATAATAAAATTTTAAAAATCACCTGTCTTTCATGTTTTTTCATAGATGTAAAACAGATTAAAGGGTTGCAATTAATGTGCATTGATGAATGGCCATACCTGTACTATGGGAATGCAGGCCTGTGGAAACATAGGACCTGGTTTGATAGAAAATCGTTGAGGGAACATATGGCTGGAGGTTGACCCCATTTAGGTTGGTTGTGTTCAGTTCATGTTTATTGGCTCATGTTTTTCTGCGTCAGACTGTGTTTTCCCGATCTGTATCCACAGTAGGTGGATGGTAGCTGGAGTGAAAGTGGAGCTAGGCCTCTGTTTCACAATGCAATGTATTTTCAATCATTAATCATCTTAAGAAAGCAATGAATTGAAATGATTATAATGAAATGATTATATAAAGCTAAATCACAACAAAAGTCATCCCAATGTACTTTACACACAGAGCAGGTCTAGACTGTGCTTTNGTCAATCTTTACTTATATAAAGCTAAATCACAACAAAAGTCATCCCAATGTACTTTACACACAGAGCAGGTCTAGACTGTGCTTTTTTTTTTTTTACTTTAAAGTGACCCAAAATTCCCACATGAGAAAATACTTGGCAACAACAACAAGGAAAAACTCCCCTTTAATGGAAAAAAAACCTCAGGCAGAACCGGGCGCTAGGCGGGCCGCCATCTGCCTTGAAAGAGTCCGGATTTGAGGGAGAGAGAGGCACAGTGACAAACAATCAATCAACATAGAAAATAATAATAACTGCAGTCATGGGCTCTGGAAATCCACAAGGTCATGACGTTGATACCCCAAGGCTATTTGTGAGATGGGAGAGCTCCAGGAAAGAAGAAGTTTAAGTTAGTGAATGCTTTAATAGTACATGGATGTAAATACATAAAAAGATGGAGGAGGCAATAAGAGCTCCGCACATCATAGCAAGTCCTCTGGTAGTCTAAGCCTATAGCAGCATAAGCTAGCGGCTGGTCAAAGGTAATATCAAAAAGGAAAGTTTTAAGCCTTCTCTTAACATAGAGTGTCTTCCCCATGTTAAGAGAAGATCAGACATAGATCAGACTTAGTCCAATAATGGGAAAAACTGAGGAAATTTGCAGTATTACAGCAGCAAGTGGACAGCAAATTCTCAGAGCGTTACTGTGTTCAATGTGGGTTACATATATTGACTCGATAAACATCAACATCATGACAATGCTACAAAAGTGAAACCAAAATGTGTGGTGATCATATGAATATGAATATAAAAACAAAAATGCTTGACTGACTCCAAACTCCCCTCCCTGAATCACAGAAAAAAAACTGCATCTGGACCAAATGTAAAGACATCTTTGGTGTCCTGATTTCTGAATATTTGTCTAGATGATGCTCCATGAATCCCAAAAAAAGAATTCACAATGAAGCAAGCTTGCAACTTCTGGGATGAATTGATATTGGCTCCCGAAAACCCACATCATCAGTCATCTACTACAGACGTGATAAGCTCAGCTTGCCCTGTGTAAAGAGTGTCTGGTAACAGAAGGAAGCACAGCTGAGAGAGACAGCAGACTTGTATAATCTCTCCTCCGTTTCATCTCTTCGTCTCCTCCGCCTGTTTGAGTTTGTTGCTTCAAACTCTTTGATAGGTACAAACACCAACTGCATAATTACCCTGAACATTTTGGGAGGCTTTTAGAGGAAAGTAAGAAGTGAGGAGGAGTTTTCTGTCATTTGTTGCTCAGAATCTACAGATAGATGAGTATTGAGTTTTGTGAGGGGTTAGCACTGAACTCCAGAAGACGGTGTTTGTAAAACTCCACTTGTCACGTCAGACTGCAACATGCTGCAGGATAATGCTGCTACATCTGCACACAGCACATGGTTTGATATAGTCACTGGCAAGAAAACTTTATCC
>JANJYP010076114.1:0-17208 GCA_024605115.1 Rastrelliger brachysoma
CATGGCATCTTACCAACGTATTGTGTGCTTGTGTTTGGCAGAGAGTCATATCTACAGTACAGTGCAGAATTTGAATCAACTTACAGCAGTTGCATTGCTTCCAAGCATTATTGTTACAAAAGCAAAGTGTCTTTGTTTCCTCTGACTGAGTGTTGTTTCTGATGTAAATCCATATTCAAATATAGAGGGGTGTAATTATTTGAATACCAAACTTAGAGAAGACACTAACACCAGGTATAAGAAAGCTTATAAATGAGAGCAAAACTGTACTAATGTTGTCTATTTTTCCAGGTTTACTTAACCCTTTGGACAGTCCTCACCACATGAGGATCGATGAGGAGTCGGAGTACAGAGAGGGAATCGTCCTCGACAGGCCGACAAAACAAGGGAAAGGCTCATTAGTCAACTGTGGAATGAGAAAGGTAATAATCTCAACATCTTAAAAGGCATTATTTGATGTAGACAGTAAATATATAGATTACATCTGTGTCTGCTCCTCCCAGGATGTTCGGATTGATAAACAGCTGCAGTCTGGACTTCGAGTAACAGTACAGCTCAATAAGACACAGGACCAGGGTAATTGTATGAATCAGACTGTGACCTGTCTGCTGCTTTTATTTTACCATTTGTTGTTTCAAACATGTAAGCAATGAAGTACGTGTGTCTGTCCTCAGAGAGCAGAATGTTTAAAGGGACGGTGGTGGCTCCTCATGTACCAAGGACTGAAGGAGGTCTCTACTGGGGTTACACTGTCCGCTTGGCGTCTTGTCTCAGTAGGTTTCTCAAACACTAAAACACTCAAAAAAAAAAAAAATCCTTTAAATGAATTTTTGCAGTGTCTTGAAAGATGAAAATCAGTGAATGAGTCCCCGTCTTTTATCTTCTTATTGCTGTTGGATGCAGGTGCAGTTTTCACAGAAAGTCCATATAAAGAAGGATATGATCTGACTATTGGCACATCAGAGAGAGGCAACCACATCGACCAAACATCATTGTCGCCATTCAAGTAGGTTCAGAGCCAGAAACAGAGAGTGCAGTTTTATACTGGTAGAGGCATTATATCATCCTGCTTCATTCATTTAAATTCCTTTTTAAACTTCCCAGGCATCTTTTGGTCGTTTTTGGAGGTCTTCAGGGATTGGAGGCCAGTGTCGACACCGACCAAAACCTGGACGTGACTGACCCGAGTGTTTTATTCGACTTGTACCTCAACACGTGTCCTGGCCAGGGCAGCAGGACCATTCGCACAGAGGTGAGCGCAGAGATTTGTTAAGCAAGCAAACTGAGACAAGGTGAATTCACGCTTTGTACTCTAAGAAAAGACTTTAAACTTTCATCTATTCTGAAATATATTGATGTTTTATATTGTTTCCCCCCTTTTTTTTACAACAGGAAGCCATCTTAATTTCTATGTCAGGGCTGAGACAGAAGATCACCGCTGCTTTTTCGGAGGTTTCCAATGGATCATGAAATCATAAATAACAAAGTAAAAAAGACATGCTGGTCTAATCATTCAACTGGTGTGTAAACTGCAGAGATGTTCATCCGTGTTCAATGTTTTGTGCTGTAATATTTTCCATAAATATCACATCACACTCATCAGTGCATTGAGTGCAGTCAATGCTAGATACCTCTCAGATCTGTCTTAATGTTATTTTGTCTTCATTCAGTGTTTTTCAAAAAATTGTAAATATATAAATACATATACTATCCACAGGCTTGAACTTGTGTTGTTTTTCAGAGCATGATTTGTTTTTCCATAAACCATAGAGAACTTTTCATGAAAAGCATTAGGACCAGCATAACATGGACGAACAGATGGCACCGAGTATTTGATAATAATAAGCACAGATGAGCTTCAGATTTCTGAACAAGCTCAGACGTGTTTCCATCAAGAGGAAAAATGTCCTATCTGCTGAAAATTAGATACTTTTTTTTTTTTAAAGTACAAGACCCTTACAGTTCTCAGGCTTGTGGATGCATCACATTCCAGTTGCAATGCATGCTGCATGCATTCATCCCCTTTTTTTCTTTTCTCCTCTAGAGAGGACAGACTATTTTGATGCCTGGTGTAAATGAGAGCTGCACTTTTCATCCAGGTGGATGGATTAATTAAGTAAGCTCCCACAATAAGACATTCTTTATAAAAGCTGTAATCAGTTAATGTTAACGGCTGTGTTGAGTTGACTTTACAGTCATTATGATTGTAATTAGTGGTGCTGTGTTATACTTGCAGGTGTTTAAAATATTTAGTTTATCCTTGTTGCTATAAACGGGATTGACAAAATGTCAAAAACTGAGCGTGTTAATAAATTTTGCAGGCAGTTTAATCACAGTCAGTGCGGCTCATGTATATTCATCCCGTTCATTTTTGACTGTTTTTCAGTAGATAAATCACGCAGCTTATATTAATCAAGCACATTGCGAGCAGTGTGATAAAATATCTGCTGATTGATACTTGCAAAAGGTGACACCGCTGAAAGAAACTGCACCCTTACTCCACATGTTTCTTCGTTAAAGTTTCAGTTTGATTTGTAATTGAATCGTGCAGAGCGACACACTGACGCGTAACACGACCATGATGCATTTAAACTCAAGCTGCATGCGCTGGAATGCTTCTGAGGTAAAAAGGTTTGAGTTCATGAGGCGACCGTTTTATCTTCAATAAAATCAACAGTGAAAAAGAAACAAACTAAATGCGGATATTAACTTCTGTGACATAAACATACTTAGAAATAATTAGAGGAGATGTTTCTTCAATGCATCTGGTTCTAGATAATATCTGAATGTGTCCAATTATCACTGTTAAATTAAAAAAAATTGCTCAAACTGAAGGTATTGAAGCACCTCAACTGTACAGTAATTAATAATTTATTGTGATATTTGTTTACTTTAGCTAGATTTGAAACTTTTTTTTTTCTTAATGCTGATCACAACGTATCTGTAGCACCAAGTATTAAAAAAATCTACCATATGCTGGCATTGAATTCTCAGTGAGATCATGAGTTGTGTTCAATCATTGTTCAGATATTTTCTAATTGAAATTATAATTTCGCAGATGCAAAGTGTTAAATAGTTTTACAGTCTTGTATTAAGATATTATACACTGATGCCTGTAAGTTTTCTTCTAGTTTTTATACTGAAAAAACAGTTGTTGGCCATATAGTCACATCTGATAAGAGGAGCTTGCTGATATAATCCCACCTCAACATGGGAAACTTAAGTGCATTTTTCAATACGCAATAACAAAAATATAATAAACGTGTAAAAATTATCTTTCTTCTATATTTACAAAAAAACTTTTCAGACGGCTGCCGCATTTCAATATAGAGTATTTCAGAAACCTCTCAAAATTGAGATTCTGCACTCTTCTGCAGTAAAACACATTCTTATACATCTCAGTCATTTGGTCCAATAATAGATTTTTTCCCAAATGCTTATTCTTTTTTTTTTTTTAAATCCTCTATGCGATTCCTCACAAAGGCTGTCATTCATCATGTGGTTAATTGAAGGCTCATTCAGCCAAGTACAGTAGTGCTCATTCAGACTTTTGTGAGTGCGCGGAACTATCTTCTGTGTTTCTTATAAACATCTTTTCACCAGTCGGGATGAGTGAAGGTGATGTTGTACTGCTTTGCCCAGCGTGAAAACACCTGTTTCTCAGTAATAAAGCGATGGTGGTTCCCTCTTCGGCCGCTCTCGTTCTGTATGTATGTTACACATTCATCAGGCCCTCTGGGTTTGTAGTAGTGGTACGGCATCTTCTTGGATACAGGTTTCTTTCTAGAAAATGAATGAATTTAATATTATTAGTTTATTAGTTTGGCAGCCAGTTGATCAAAAAAATGTGATTGATAGTGTGTTTTTAAAAGTCTACACTGGTTTATTAGTGTCTTCATTACACTTACCCACAGTGACTAGGTGGAACCATCCCATATACTTTGATATTATCACATATCTCGATGGCTATGACCATGGTGAACCAGCCTGTGCTCAACCATGAGTGAGACTTTTGTCTGAGCAGAAAAAAAAAACAAATAGGAAACCAGAGTTAGTGATTATCCACAATTAGATGTGATTAACATTACACAAGCTCCCTAAACACTAAATACTCACCTATCTCGTCCTGTCTCCCTGTGGAACAGACTGTCAAATCTGCGCATCTTGACTGGCGTGACGGTGAAACAAGACACATTGCTGTAGGTCATGCTGACCCTCTGGATCAATCTGTACAAGGTGCCTTTGGCGTCCTTCCCAATCTTATTTGGCGGTCCCCAGAAGATGAGCACAGGGTTGGCGTCTGTGTGGCGCAAGAACTCATTTGGTTTCCGCACCACCCTGAACACGCTAGAGTGGGCTACGACCCTCAGAGAGGTGCGGTTGCCTACGTCAGTCTCATAACCCAACGTGGGGGCGTCATTCATACGGATCACACACTCCGTACGGTCGATCTCTTCTCCTGCTTGACTCCCCAGGACGTGGCTGGAGCTTGTCACCAGTGCACACTTATGGCAGTGCAAGGTCATATTCTGGAAAAATACACAACATGAATTGATATTAAAATTTAAAAAACAAACAAAGCAATACATGCTGAATGAATAGTGGAGTAGAAATAGTGTCAATCATCAAATCTTCCCAAGTTGTGCATTCATTTTCTACGAGGTGAACTTTGACTAAATGGTTACAAACTCTGTTAAATCAGTGAGCTAACAGTTAATATTGCCCTTGGTGAATAGTCTGTAACTGGTTTCAGCATTAAACTTGCATTAAAATGAGTACTGGTACACCATAAGTTGTATTCATTTAGGATAGTGATGTGGGTAAGTTGTTCAATTTCCTCTCCAAAGTGAAATATCTCAAGTATTGCAGCATATTTGGTTTTACTATTGATTTCCATTTCATCAGATTGTAGATACTCTAAGCAACACAGTCCACATATTTCATCATTCCCCCACCCCACGCTACCATCAAACAACACAAAACAAAAGAAGCAGCAGTTGAGTTGAAACATTTCCGTATTTGTGTTGCAAACTGTTCCCCTTACCTTGTTCCCGTAAACGGGCACATAACCGTCTTTCCCAGCCCATTTCTTCAAATCTGTGATCTTAAGAGCGTGATTTGTTGCCACATTGAACGGAGCGTAGGTGGAGTCGTTGCTGTTGTTGGAGCCATAAAGGATGAGGAGTGTCATCAGGATGAGCAGGGCTATGAAGATCACCATCCGGTGGTTCTGGTGCCCCTGCAATTTAAGCAAGATGGTTAGAGTTGAATTAAGTACATTTATTCAAGATGTGTATAATATTTGTGCCGTATTACATTACTGCTGTACTACATTTATTCAACATCTTTAGTGACTTTTCCGATTTAGACCACCAAAAACGTCATAAAATGTGATATATGTTATGGATTAAACTACATGACAGTGTGTAAAATTAGAGCTGAAACAAGTTATTTTCATATCTGATTAATCCTTTAATTAATTGTCCATGAAAAATTGAAAAGCATTATGGCTCCAGCTTCTCCTATGTGAGGATTTTCTGCTTTTCTCAGTAAACTGAAACATTTTAGGTTTGAACCATTAGTGGAAGAAAATAAGCATTTTAAGTGTCACTTTTGACTCATTCCTAACAATTAATCTATTAATTGTGAATAGACAAATACATTATGAAATTAATAAGCAGTGGCAGGTATATATATTGCTCCACTTCAACCAAAGCTGTAAAATACTGCTTACATATTAATGCATGAGTAATAACACACATTGATTCATCAGTAAAAAAAAGAGACTAAGGTTTAAAGTAGGAATAATGTATTGGAGTACTAGTTAAAGAATAAGTTACAATTTCTTCAATAGTTATGAGCCCTAATGAACACTGAAATATATTTTTATTGCTACATAATAATAATAACAATAATAAGAATAAGAATAATAAAATGTATTTGTATAGCACCCTTCATAAGTAAGAGTACACAGAGTGATTCACAGTATGCAAATAATAAAACAGTCAGCCAGAGGCAATGAATTAAAACAAAAAAGATAAAACACACAATGTATAACATTCAAATAGTACAAGATTGAAGTAGATCATAATGATAAGATAGTGATTAGACTTTAGCATTTAAAAGCTTCTTTAAATAGATGTGTTTTTAAGTACAGTATCTCTTGAAAATGTCGATGGATTGAGCAGATCTTCACAGACCACACAGACCATTAGAAGATCCCTTCATAATGGAGTTTACAATGTCAGTGATTGAATTCAAAGTCCACAGTCCTCAAATGTATTCTGTGTAAAAGTTTATCTGTCACTAATATGAAGCGTCTAAATGACTCAAATGAAGACAATGTCTTTCAGTGCTGTAGCTGTTTAAATGCCAAGTTCCTTCTTTTGTTACTGTACTTCCATTGTAGCTGAACAGGGAAAAACAAAGATGGACTTTGATATAAAAAGACCACTTGATATGATTAAGTCATAAAATTTATATGAGGCAATGCCAATGCCTCTTATAAACTTCACATAAACCTTTAGATACATTGTTGCACAAAAATAACTGTGGCTTTTGAAATATCAGGTGAACTCATCCTTTAAGTGAATGATCTGATTGCTTTTACCACCACTAATAATCACCTGCATGCAAGTAATAATACTCTTTAGACTAATCACACTACTTATGATGATGATGATGAGGATGATGATGATGATTATGATAAGTACAAAAGGTGTAGCGGTGCCACACCCTGTGGTTTGATCCCTCTCACCTTGCCAGAGAGCTTGGGCCCCATGCTGTCAGATCAGGCTGTGATCGTCTGTCACCATATCTGACATAAAACACACACACACACACACACACACACACACACACACACACACACACACACACACACACACACACACACACACACACACANAGGCGATGCCAAATATATAGGTTAAATAAGGAGTAAGAAAGCGGCTAGATTTCACCAGTAGCGTTATTTACATTTACAGCTTTAACTAGTTTAAGGATCAAGATTTTAAAAAAAAGCTACCGTTGCATTAAAAACGAATTATGTATTAAAGGAAACACATTAGGATTAAAAACAGCTAATAATTGTCCAAATCAAATATGAACATATTTACCTGCCGCTATAATCATAGAAGGCAGTCAAATATAAAAATTACACTGTCCTAACATGAAAACTACCATTTTAATATGGTATTTTTCATGTTAAATACCATCCGCCGTCCCGTTGTTGACGTGCCGTTATTATTTCCTCCGCGTTATAAATAACACAAAACGACACTCCCTCTCCCCCTCTCCTCCCTCTGGTGTGATAGAAATACTGACTATTCACTAACCTGACATGTCAAAGAGTCATGAATGAGAGCAGAAGTAACGCTGTTTACCGTCTCATGGCCTCAGCGCTCCTGGTGTGTGAGGTCTCTCTCATCTCTGCCGTCCCCCATCTTCCTGCACCAGCAGCTGACGTCATTCTACGTCACTCACTGCAGCACACGGCCGCTCACCCACCCTCCAACCTCCAACCCACCCACCACCCTTCCCACAGAACAACATCGCAGCGCAGCACAACCAAACTTGACAAAAACAACCGGTATATCAAAAGTGAAGAAGTGAGTGAAACCTGTTCCTCAATTAAAATGCTGTTTATTTATTTATTTTCAACAAAATAAAAAATAAATGAATTTAAATAACACGTGCCACCACAGCATGTACATGTGGAATAAAGGAAATACCTATTTGTTCATACCCTATCTCTGTCCAGATGTGAGAGAACTACATCTGGCCCCAAAAATCAGCATTCACACTCTTTTACATAAGTATAATATGATGAAAAGTAACTAAGTACACTTACTCAAATATGATTTTTATCTACTTGTATTTTACTTGGTTATTTCCATTTATTCTGCTAGTATAGTTTATGTGGAGTATTGTAGCCTACTCTCTAGGCCTATAACCCACCACTCAAAAAAATCAGCATAGTACATTTACTCATATAAAATTAATATGAGGTATTTTCATATGTATGTTACTAATGTATTTTCAAATAAGAATTGTACTTTCTGCTCCACATAGTTACTTTTCACATGAAAGTTTGACACAATGCTCTTAAAAAAAAGCTAAATATTACACCAATGCTTTCCAATCTTTTGGACTTTTGACATCTTATGAAAAGCAGTGTGTGTGTAACTGGCCTCACCTTTCACATGTCTGTGAGTCTGGTGATTTTTTTGCTATATGATTTCCAGGCTCTTTAACCAGCTTCATACATGAGCCAGACAAAACATGTGCACGGTAAATGCACGATCAAATGAAAGCCTCAAGGCAGACAGGTTGGTCACATTTAATTAAATTAAAGCAAGATACTGCTGAGGTGGTAAAAACAGAGAAAGTACACTGAGACAGCCAACACTTTTGGCATTAATAATGAAGGAACATCAATCTCACGTGACCTTTTGGTGTCAGTGAAACCATTTGAAACTCTTCGCCATGTGCTAAAATTAAACCTACTTAAAATATCTCAAACCAATTTGTATAATGCTAACTCTATCTGTATCAGCGGGCGTGTAGTTTTCCAACGGTAATCTATCTGATCTGTTTTATTCAAATACATCAGCAGGAGAAATAAATGGCTCTCTGTGTGGTATGAGATAAAAGAAAAATGTCACCTGTAGTAGTAAAGTAATAAAGAAGTAGTAGTCTTTCATTAACAGATATATTTATGTATGATTTTCCATTTTAACAGCGATTTGCATTCATTAAGCTGTAAAACTAGAAATCAGGTCAGCAGCGTTTGACGATCACATGCTTGACTAGTTTTAACTTGTTGCTTCTCTTTCCTTTTTATTTGAAGCGGTTTTCCCGTTGCTCTGGTTTCAACATGTCAAAATGCAAATTGTAATACTTCTTAAGTTTTGATTTAGTTCTCTTTAATAACACCTTCAGCTTTATCTGCAGCTCTTTTTACATGTTCATTTGACAACATATAAAGAGGATGTGGTGCAGGGACTCTTAACTCCTTATCAACAGTAACAACAGTTTCCTATAATGGTTGGTAACAGCTGCACCACACTGTGATTAGTGATCGAGTAAGTGTGCTTCTTTTAATGTTATATTGTTTTTAGTATTTTATGAAATGTAGTGATGTATAAACATATAAATAACTTGCACATAGTCAAATTTCTGCTTTTAATCCATTTTGAGAGAATATATTAGAGGGTTATAGTAAAAATGTCTAAGTGGTGTAACCATTAAAAACTTTGTACCAAATAATTCAACTTACTTAAAAAAAACACTAAATTCTCAATAAAACACCATATCAGCTAGTTTGGCATGATCTTACATTATAACTTTTTATTAGAAAATTAAAGTCACACACAGATTTCGACAGATTTATTCATGTTGACATCCACCTCACAGTAACGGTAACCAGTGGTCAGGTTTACATTCAAGTTCTTTTCTTGTACGCTACATAATTACACTACTTAATGTTTGCCAAAAAAAAGTCATTAATAACACACTTTAAATCAAACAGCTCATAATTGAAATGTACATTACAGTAAAACACTTTGACACAGCAGTTTTTGCTCAGTAGTGCAAATACTATTACAGTCTTTGGAATTAAGTCACAAAATAAGCATTATGCAACTAATCAAGGCAGCGCTATAGGTTTCATTGTAAACAGGCAGCGAAATTATAAAGGGTAGTAAATATATAAAGATAAATAACTCACTTAGTGTTAATGGTGTTCATCCAATTACATTCAGCTTAATAACGGGCCGCTAACACTTTGTCTTTGACCCACGGCTTTTTTTAATTTTAGGACGCTACACTGTAGTGCAGCTGCATAGTAAACAAATGTCTCTGAAATCTGTAGTCAGTCTTAACTTCCTTTAAACACAGATAACACACACACACAAACCGCAGATATCTGTAGAATTTCTTATCATTCTCATTATGTTTAATACTAGTGTTTGTTGTCAGGGGAGACGGACAGTCGATATCTGCGGTTATATTTGAATACTGTTTGCACTGCGGTTGATTTGCTTGTTATCGCACATACATACACACACACACGTCAAGATAGTTCACCGCTGATGCCTCCACATGTAACACAACTACACGATCACTATAAAAAGGTTAAATGGCACTCGGCTCACTTTTTAAAATGTGCGCATGTTATATTTAAACGTGTACTTGAACATTGTAGCTGGTTGTAGTAAGGGTAAAAGAATCAACTTGAAGCTTCAATATCGAACATTACAATATCAACCTTTAACCAGCATATTCATTTGTTGTTGATGTGGTGTATGTATGGGCATGAGGTGAGGCCCACAGACACAGCGTTGAATAACCACAAATATAAAGGAGGGAAAAATGAATAAAATAAAAAATACTGTTTTGTAATCAGTAACAGTTTTGTGGACAGCCAGTTCAAGTCATACTATACGACATGTACTCATACAAAAGTAAAAAATCATAACTTATGACCTTTTAGTATTGCAGACAGTGTATGCATCTACAACCCTCTACTGCCCTCTATCTGCAGTTTCTTATTATTTTTCTATATTCAGGATGTTAGAGGGCATCATGCAGCTCCCAGCGAATAACAGCACCAACTTTAAATGTTGTTCTCATAGCAGCAATCGTCAACTCCTGCATAGTATGTCTTAACGCGCTGAACTCCACTTCAAGGCATTTTTAAAAGCAACACTAAGCGCTTATTTTCATTATCAATTAATCTTTTGATTTTTTTTTTAAATATTCACATTTAAGAGGCTTGAATTTGATAGTTTATACATTTTTTTTGTTGAGAAAATGACTAAAAATGAACTGATTATCAAAATAGTTGGCAATTCATTTTTTGATAATCAACTAATAGATTAAGTGACTAATCAATGCAGCAGTAGATAACACACTGAACAACTAACGGGGAGGACAACAGGAATATGAATACACTTCCTGTCTCACAGCAGCTTTGAATTACACAGGCAGCATTAAGTTAAACATTGTGCACTATGAGACTAAAAACAAAGGCACATTTAAAAAGAAATTTGAATTTGTAAGCTTTGGTATGAGCTGGTTTTAGAGTCTACTTTTAGTGACTGATATATGACAATGGAAATATTGAGTAATACTGACAGCGGTACCAGTTAAAATACAAAACCATTAATACTTTCTAACAGCAATCACAGATAATTTGATCCACAAAGAGCCAACATCAAACGTGGTGTCTTTCTTTCTTCTTTCTAAAAACTGCTGACTCGGTTTAAAAAAAAAAAAAAGTCATGATCCATATAAAAGCTTCAGTAACAAATTGAAGTACTTGATAAAGTTATTCAGCTAACACTAAAACAATCTTCAGCAGAGGTGATCAAAAGCCAGAAAAAGTGAATACCGTCTGAACAGCTTTCCGATTTCCATTGTCAAAAATTCCAAGAGGGATGTTTAAACTCCATCTTGTGACGTGTTGCCCATCTGGCATAAATGGTCTTCTCAGTGATGAATCGGTGCCCCCCGCGTTGTGTGTGCTCATGGACCTTGTACATCTTGCATTCATCTAATTTGCTCTTCTCGTAGTAATGGTAAGGAACGACGGTGTGATTGGCTCGACTGCCCAGAGGAGAGAATAAAAGAATGATGATGCTAAGTTATTGTTTTGTTTCAAAAGTATTGTAGATTATAAACTCAGGTCATTATGTTGAATGTCTCACCTGCAGTAGTTGTCATCGATCATACCGTAAACGTGGATACTGTCACACATATCTAGAGCCAGAATCATTGTGAAGAAGCCGGTGCTGAGAAACGCTCCTGTTTTCATTCTGCAGTGAGGACACACACACACACACACACACACACACACACACACACACACNTCAAGAAGGTCAGCTCAGTTTATAACTTTACCTTTACTTCTCTGTCAAACTGATGTCAGATCAGTCACACATGCACACAAACAGCTGTTGTTTCTCTATCCTTTGTAGTTGATTATAGGTTCTAGCTCAGTTGTATGTAATAAAAACACTGTACCTGTTCTTTCCAGTTTCATTCTGAAACACGCTGTCACAGTACTGAATCTTCTCTGTGGTGACGGTGTAGATTTGTGCGTTTGGATACTTTGTTGCTACTTTTAGGAGACTATTAAAGACGCGTCCTTTCCCATCCTGCCTCATGTTCCTTTCAGGACCCCAGACCACATATGTAGTGTCAGCTGATTTCTGGAAATAGTAGTGTTCGTTTTTTACTAACAGGGGAACACTGGTGTGCGACACGACGCGAACACTGGTGCGAGTCCCCACGTCTCTCTCAAACCCCCTTGTGGGTGCGTTGTTCATCCGGATCACACATCCCATTTGGTCTATCTCTTTTCCAACACCAGCTCCGAGCATCTGACCCGAGCTGGAGACCAAGGCACACTGGTTGCAGCGCTTGTCAAGGAACTGTAAAGACAGAAGATTAGACAGTGGTTTAATGCACATTGTTATATCTCAGCTGTTACTAGCATCTTTTAAACAAACCATTTTAAGACCAAGTGAATGTATCATCATGACCAACTTCATTATTTCCTGGATTTTGTATCACTATAGTCCCTAAATGTACGTATAAAATACAGGAAATGGGATTCAAATCAAAAACACTTTTTGGGTGCGGAAGACCCCCAGACCCTTTGTTTTTCCACCCATAACTTCTCATAGCAAAGTTGAATCCTTGTACATAGGTTATTTTTGTTGTAAGGCAGACTTGTAAAACAAACAACAAAACAACCTGTCCTTTAAAGCATGTATGGAGAGGAGCTTATGACTTGGGCTTAGCACCCTGTCTCTCACCTGGTCCATCCCGCCTGGGGTGATCCTCAGGTACCCGCTGAGCCCAGTGTTTGGCCTCACTGGGTGATGAGGCCCATCCCGTCTTATCACATGTCCAAACCAAAACAGCAGAGGCAGACTCAGACTGAGCAGACAGAGCCAGAAGGACACCTAGAAGGAAAAAAAAACAAGATAATATAACGGAGCGCTTTTAACACTGTATTAAATAAACACCAGCGGCTTCTTAATCCTACCTGAGACTTCATATCAAAGCCTTTGGGACCCTGATCCACCACACAGCCCGATAACACTCATTTTTCCAGCCTTTTAAGTCGAGAGAGACACAGAGAGGTGCAGCCATGGTCCAGTCATTATCGCTACATTATGCAGGGCTTTAATCGGCTGTTGTTATCGATGTTGTTTTCAAATCCAGCATCCTCTCTTTTCTTTATATGTTTGACTATCTTTCACCGTCAAACAAACTACGGCTCAGATTCTTGTGCAACATTCAGTAACAGTATGAATTTAAGTACCTTTATCTATAAATCTGTACCGCTAACTTGTTTTACCAGATTTGTTGATACTGTACTTGACTGTTCAGATTGAAATCTCGCGATGTTACCGGAAGCTGGACAACGCTTCCGGCACCCCTTTTCAAAACAAAAGCCTTTAAAATATTCGTGAATTATTATTATTATTGGAAAGTGGATATTATTCCCTTCAAACTTCGCTTTTATGATTTGGATAGTGACAATAATTAACCTTGCTGGTTGATGCTTTATCTCTATTTTATATTGATGCTTTTACCTTATATCACTTTGAGATTTGCTTCAAAAGTACAAATAACATAGAACAAACAACATAAAGAAGTGAAAGACCATCCTGAATAGAAAGGTTTTTATGTTTGTTAATTTATTATTTATCATTATTTTAATTGCCTTTTCACTTGTGATTATGAATTTAATTTAGTTTAATTGTTTCTCCAATACTCATTATACTGTCATTTGTATTATCATATTGTTGTTTTGTCAATAAAGGTTTTTTATTTATTTTATTTTTATTTTTTAATGTATTATTTTATTTGTTTGCTTATTATTTGTGGTTATTTTAATTTCCTTTTTAACTTGTACTTCAATTAAAGTTTTACGTTAAGAAAAAAACAACCTTTTGATATTTCATTCCCAGTCAACGCTGCTTTTTGATCTAAGATCTGATTGGGCTGTGGAAATACTTTCCTAACCTACTTTTTATCTGATTGGTTAAGAAAAGAGGTATCCATCTGTACTCCGCGTCTGATTGGCTAAACGTCACGTTCGTATACGCTTGCGTTTCAAATAGTCCCGCCCCCGAGCAAAGAGCTATGTGCTGCTTTCACTGACTGTGACAGGGACGTCCTTACCCTGAGATACCTCGGTATGCACCTATGTACGGGATTATCTTATTAGTTGTGTGGTCTGTGAGCTGTTTTCAGTGCCGGTTGTCTGTTCCAAGCTTTACAGCCGGTGTCCGGTTGACTGGCTGACGTTCCGCGATGAGAAGTGACAGATCAGACTGGAGCTAGGCTAACTGCTGTGCTAGCGTTAATGTTAACATGCTCGTATCTGGCTGAAGACCCCGCGTTTGTCTGATAGCGAGTGAGCAATTTATGGCTTGTCATTCTCTAAATAGACACCGACAGAGTTCAGAGAGATTAATATTTCATGTAAAAGTTGAAAAGACAAATGATGGCAGGGTCGAGTAATGGCCTTACAGCTTGCTAGCTTGCTATTCACCTTTTTTTTCCATAATGAAGTCTCTTTCAACAGGCAGTCGCTCCATCATCAATCATTTCTCCTGTCCAGTTGGAAAGTGATTATTGATTTTTGCATTTTAGTAATTTCTCTTGTAGATTGAACAGTGCAGTTGTACAGTAGGCGTGGGGCAGTCCACATACCAGACTGTGCACAGTTGGCACAATGTCAATTTGCTCTGCTGCTTAACACTTAATGCAAGCTTGATTTTCCCAGCTTAAACCATGGACCTCTGCAAGTCAAATCCATGTCTGAGTCTGGAGTCTTTTGCCCACTGCTGCACTCATAACTTTTATCTATTGATGTCCTACACTCTACAATATAATGCAGCTTTAACAAGAGGAGGCTGGCACACATACATAATTTCTTTATATCTTATCTGTCGCAGGGTAATAAAACCACTGTCAGACACTGGACCAGTGTGGAGTGCAAATTAAAGGAGTGGATGACGACAAACGGTTTATCAGCAAGTCCCAGGCTGGCTGATCCCAGAGCAGAGAGGACACAGTGTTGAGGGTGAATGTGAGGGTTTTGGAGTGCATCCTATTTCGGTTTCTGAGATGTCTGTCAGACGAGCAGAAGGGATGTCCATCGCCCAGGCTCTGGCCATGACAGTTGCAGAGATACCGGTGTTTCTCTATTCCACATTTGGGCAGGTAAACCACTTGCAACTAATGATTATTTCCATTATCAATCAATATGTTGCTTGTTTTATTCATTAATCGATAAATTGTTTGGTTTATAAAATGTCAAAAGTAGTTTTTTATGGTTTTCAAAGTCCAAGATAAAGTTCTTAAATGTCTAAATTCTTCCAACCCACCGTGTATAATCCGAAGATATTCAGTTTATTATCATACGAAACTAAAGAAACCAGAAAACATTCACTTTTGAAAGGCTGGAATCATCTTTTGCACATGTCATGTTCATAAACGCTACAGTTTTTCAAAGCCTTTACCAATTCAACCTTACACACTATTCTTTATATTATTTTATCATTATTTATTCTATAAATATCTTTTTAAACCTTCATTTTGAATCCTTAAAATCGTAATACCTGTTTTTCATGTTTGCTCATGTTTGCCCATGTTGCCTCTCATGTTTGCTTCTCCTGCTTTCAGTCCATATTCTCTCAGCTGAAGCTCAGCCCAAACTTGAAGAAAGTGCTGTTTGCCACAGCGCTGGGCAGCGTCGCACTGGCTCTCACTGCTCATCAGCTGAAGAGACGGGGGAGAAAACGGAAACAGGCAACACAAGGGAAGGAGGGGCAGAAGACTGTGGATATACCTGATGCGTTGTTGAAGAGCGGAAGGCCTTCTTCATTAAAGAGAGGTGTGTATGTCTTAACATGGAACATTTTAAATTATGATTTTACTGCGTGGTTTGTAGCGTGTCTCTGTATCTGCTTACATTTGTTACTCTGTGCAGGTCAGTTCACCGGGCGGCAGATGATGAGTCCCAGTACGCGCAGCAATGACACCATGAGTGGAATCTCTTCCTTGGCCCCTAGCAAACACTCAAGTTCCTCACACAGCCTGGCATCTGTTAGTGTCACAATTGTACAACTCTTTCTTTAACATATTGACTTATCATTTCCCTCTGTGACTCATTTATCTAATATGTCTTTGTGTGTCTGGTACAGATGCGGGTCCCAAGTTCCCCAAATCAGTCGGCCAATCCATCCACCCCCTGGGAGGCAGAGCCAGTGGTGGAAGAGTCAGGCGCAGTAGAGGATGCTAATGCAGAAAATCTGTATTTAATGGGTAGGTTTTAACTATGGCTCACGTTAATAAACACCAGCCTCACCACTACCAACATAAAAACTTGAGATATGCTTTATCAGAGAACTGTATAGATACTTTTTAAAGCTATTTTTCTATGTCTTTTTTTATTTATGGTAGTCATTATTTGTGGTGTAGAACAAAGGGACAAAATCTGAGACCTAGCCAGGTAATAGTTGGACTCCTGGACTCAGATTGCAGTCGATCAACATTTGGATTATGCTGCAAAAACTATCTGGAATTTCTCATTTTGAAACTTTGGACCTCTGAAAACCACAAGTCGCATGCAATGAGCAGTATTTTTCCTAAAATAAGAAATGCTCTATCACGTCAACAAATAAAGATTTGCTGATTTCTCCAACTCACGAATAGGAAGCATGGTTAAATGTGATTGCTCTTTTCCTGCCAGGGATGGAATTGTTCGAGGAAGCTTTACAAAAGTGGGAAATGGCCCTGAATATTCGTCACCACACCCACTCGAACTCCAGCAACAACAGCCTCGCTCTGCAGGGGGCAGCGTGTGGAGACTTACCCGTGGTAACCTTTCATTCAATCCTTAACAGCACAGACGGCTTAAAAACTCATGTGCAGGGATAGATTAGTTATCAGTACAGTACAGTGTTGTATTCTGTGATGATTCAGTTTAGCTTTCAAAATCTGCAGCTTTATTCCACTGCACCTTAATGACCTTGTATCTGAATACAAAATAGAAAAGCTGTCTGTATTATTAGCAGTTAACAATGCTCATTAGCCACAGTGTAAAAGCAGTAAAATTTAAATACACTGAATTGCCTAAGGATGTAAGCTTGTTGTTCATAGAGGGTAATCCCCCCCCCC